>PVJN01017110.1:0-41019 GCA_004026805.1 Lasiurus borealis
TATATATATATATATATATATATCATGTCACAGAAGAAAGAGGAGAGCTGTATGTGATGGTTTGAAACGTTTTCCCACAATACTTCCCACCATGGGAAGAGCATAATTCTTAGCCTCTTGGATTCTGAGCTTGGCTATATGGCCTATGTTGGTCAGTGGGATGCTAGAGCAGTGGTTCTCAACCTTCCTAATGCCGGGACCCTTTAATACAGTTCCTCATGTTGTGGTGACCCCCAACCATAAAATTATTTTCTTTGCTACTTCCTAACAGTAATTTTGCTACTGTTGTGAATCGTAATGTAAATATCTGTGTTTTCTGATGGTCTTAGGTGACTGATGGGGTCGATGGACCCCCAAAGGGGTTGCGACCCACAGGCTGAGAACCGCTGTGCTAGAGCATAGCAGAGATATTAAAGATGCTTATGTAGTTTGGCTTGGTTCTTGGCTCCAGGAATCACCATGAAGAGAGCATGCGTCATGAGGGTGAGAGACAGGTGGGGTAGGCCTTCCTCTTACCTGTGGCCTGAAGACAAGCCAGGCTTATTTGTGGCACAAAGCGGAGTCACCCCAGCTAACCTGTGGACCCACAAGCACTATAATACATGGTTATTTTTAAATTTTATTTTATTGATTAAAGTATTACAAAGAGTAGTACATATGTCTCTGTTTTTTTCCCATTGACCTCCCTCCGCCCCCTGCTACCCACTGGCACTTGCCCTCTTTCCCCCTACCACCCCACCTCCCACCAGTGTCTTGCATCCATTGGTTATGCTTATATGCAGGCATACAAGTGACAATACATGCTTATTGATGGTAGCCACTTACCTGTGGGCTGGCTTGTTATGCAGTGTTAACAAGGAAATAGCTGACTAATACACTGTGCATGCATCTTTCTGATCTAGTGGTCAGGACCCCGTAGCTCTGTGTCCTCCTGTTCTCAGTCCACCCTATACCATGCCAGTCCTGTTTCTTGACTTTCATAGACAAACGTTTCTGTTTCACTTTGATCTGAATGGATTGAGCTCTTCAGTTTTGTAGGCGGAAGGTAGTATAAAGTCATGGAGTCTGGCCTCATTATTTTACAGAGAAAGAAGTCAAGAAGGAAAGCAATTTGGCTAAGATCTCACTGTTCTGAGAGGAGCAGGAAGAATGCAGGCATCCTGACTCGCTGCTCAGTTCGTTTTGTCCAATGACTTTTAATTTGGCAGATCGGACTGGAGAAAGGAGACAGGGTTGATAAGCAGATACGGAGGGAGGTGCCGAGGAGAAAGGGGAAATTGGTGGGTTGGTCAGGCCCTGGCCCTGGATGGAAATAGAGGCCGCTCTCAAGTGCACAATCACTGGACTTGTTCAAAGGCTTTCTCTGGGAAGAAAGGGATAAAATTAAGCCATGGAAAGTTCGGGCCAAGTCATGAAAAAAACATTTTCCAAAAGAGCTGTTAATTTGAAGGTGGAATGAGTCACAGCCCATGGGCAGGGCTGAAAATCCCATCAGCCGAATTACTCAAAACTTAACTGGACAATAAAAAAACGTATGGTTAAAGGCAACCATCCCCGCAGGGGTAAGCCAAAGAGACACCGTGTCCCTGTTTGAACTTTTCCTTTGTGTGTCCAGGCCAGATCTGCCTGGAAAATTACCTGGTACCTCACATCGGGAGGAGCGCGGGCCCAGATTATTTCAATATGGAAGACTTTCCCGGTTTGCTTGTCTTCGGGGTTGGATTTGTTGAATGGTGACCAACATTTCGATGTGGTTATTGTGACAGGCCTGGCGCTTCCTGGCTGATAGCTGGAAAAGAAAGTTCCTGGGTGGACTTAAACCTTGAGTTTTCTAACTTATAGAACAGTATGGCACCGTGCAATGACCACAGTATTACCGTGGAGATTAGTAACTAGGAATGCACAGCAAGGTGGTTTAAAAACAGAAAGCTGGCTTGGAAAACATCCCTTTTTTTTTTAGACATACAGGGGTCTTCCCATCATCCCCCCTGAAAGTTCTGCACCCGATTTCAATGCGTGTGTGGGTACTTCCCTTCACCACCTAGCAATCCTCTTCCACGGCTGGGCATCCTGCCTTCCGCTCCACTCTGACACTTACTCTCTGGAGGCAGCCTCAGATTCCTCAGGCAGAGGGCTCAGTCCCCCAAGACTGCGCTCCTTTCCAATGGCAACTGCAAGTCCAGGGGTCACCTCTGCCTCTGACCAAGTGACATACACCAGACGTTCTCATGGGCCCTTCCTTGGGTTCAATGAGTGGCTCAGAGAATCTAGAAAGCCCACTTGCTCACCAGATTGCTGATTTATTACAAAGGATATTAAAGGACACAAATCAACAACCAGATGAGGAAATACACAGGGAGAGTTCCCGAAAAAAGGAGCCTCGGTCCCATCCTCAGAGGTTTTGAGGATTGGTAACTTTCTCAGGACAATTCTTGGGTTAAGTGATCTCCAACACTGGACTCTAACCTGGAAGAGGGAAAGGATAATGCATACACATAGATTTTATACACTCTGGCATTCCCGCTGGATAAAACAGCATTTGAGACATAACAGGAGCTCAATAAATATTTGCTGAATAAAAGAATAAGAAACCAGTGAACACCTATTGAAAAAGAAAACGCATCTTGGAGAAGTGGATAGCATCCTATATAATAAAAGCCTAGCCGAAACCGGTTTGGCTCAGTGGATAAAGCGTCAGTCTGCAGACTGAAAGGTCCCAGATTTGATTCCAGTCAAGGGCATGTACCTTGGTTGCGGGCACATCCCCAGTAAGGGGCGTGCAGGAGGCAGCTGATTGATGTCTCTCTCTCATTGATGTTTCTGACTTTCTATCCCTCTCCCTTCCTCTTTGTAAAAAATCAATAAAATATATTTTAAAAAAAAGAAACTGAAATTCAAACCCCTGACCTTGACACTTGCTATCTGGAGAGCCTCAGATTCCTCAGGCAAAGGGCTCAGTCCTTTTGAGGACTGTCCTGGGTCACTCTGGATGCTCTCCATTCCTATCATTTTGGGGTTTGTGAAAGCTTCATTCCTAGGCACGATCGATTGAATCCTTGGCCATTGAGAATCAATTCAACCTCCAGTCTTTCTCTCTCTCCCTGCCCCCAACGGCTCCCCACCTGGAGGTCAGGGGAGTGGGTATAAAAGATCCAACTCTCTAATGACATGGTTGAGTCTCCTGGCAATCGGGGTCTACTCTTAGATGATTCTCAAAAGTCACCTCTCTAACTAAACAAAAGACCCCCCCCTTTTATTTTTGTTCTCATCACTTAGGAAATTCCTAGGATTTTAGAAACTTAATGCCAGAAATGGGGATGGAACAATATATATACTGTTCTTTATAACATAAATTAAGGACAGTGTGATGTTGTGATTTATATATATACTTTTTATTATAAATCACAACATCACAATCTGCTTAATTTTTGTTGTAAAAGAGAAACAATGAGACGTGGTGCCCACATTGCAGAAAACTGTAAAATGCCTGGGGAATGGTGGTTCGTGATCACTCTGAGCTCAGGGCAGGCCTGGAGCTGTCAGACTTGAACTTCTCTTTCTCGGGGCAGGGATTGATGTGCCTGTTTGTTGACAGCTGCTTTCTCATTGGCCTGTACCCTCTGCTTCACGTGGTGCCCTTAATCCAGTGAGGGAGCCACCAGTGCTGGGACGGAGGGTGCACTCTCGGTTTCTATCTATTCTCCCCTTTCTTCCCAAGGCCCCTGTTTGTGGCTCTTCCCGTGTCTCCCGTGAAGAGGTTCCTCAGTGGCTTGTGGTTCTCCTCAGGTCAAGTTCAAACTCCCCCTGGTAGACCTGCAGACTTCTCAGGACGTGGGTTCTTCCTGCTGATCTAGGCGCTTCTCTTCTTTCCCCAGTTCCTGCCTGGAACTCAACTTGCCAGCATTTGACTCACTACAGGTCTTACTATCCCCTCCCCCCATGAATTAAATAATATTTATTTTGTTGTCTATAATGGCTAATTATTTCTGTTATATTTGTCAAAGAATGCTTTTGGCAAGTGGCAATTTGTGTCTTAATTCTCTTCTGCTGAATTGACGTGCAATACTATTCTTGAGGTTCACAACAATAGCCCCAAGCTAATTTCAGTCCTTACGGATTTCTCTAGAAGGAATTAAAGAAGACCCTCTACATGATTCTCAGCAATATGTTTCATATTACCTTTTTACAACTTACTGGTTTTTCCATATCTCAAGCTCTTCAAAATGTTTCATTCTCCAAAAACATTCCTTTCCCATCAAAGAATCCTTTTTATTTAATTTGGTGAGAGAGAGACGGTGGAAAGGGATATGAAAAGAAGAGAGAGGAAGAAAAACATCAATTTGTTCTTCTATCCATCTATACATTCAGTGGTTGATTCTGATTGGGGCTCAAACCCAGAACCTTGGTGTATTGAGATAATCCTCCAACCAACTGCGCTACCCAGCCAGGACAGAGAATCCTTTTCCCATTTTAGAAATAACCAGGAACTTTGAATATGGGATTTATTTGATATAAAATGTGTTGATTTTATTAGGCCTGATGACATGGAGATGATGTTATATCCTTATCAGTAGAGATGTACCTCATGTATTTGCAAGTAGAATGGCATGATATCCGAGCGAGGTTTGTTTTAAATGCTCCAGCCAAAACTAGGGTAGTGGTGGGATTGCATAAAATAAAATGTGGATAACGGTGGTTACATGGAGACCATTTTACTATTCTCTCTGCTTTTGAGTGTGTTTGAATATTCCCCCTTCCCCTATGAACCAGTCCCAGATTCTCACCTTTCCCTAAGTCTTCCTCATCTTCTGGTTCATCCTGCTCCTCCAGTCCCCCCCCATTCTGTACCCTGCAGCCTTGAAGTGGGTGGGGCTGAGCCCCCTCCTCCTCAGAAGGGCAGGGAAGGCAACATCAGAACACAATGGAAGGATTATCCCAATACACCAAGGTTCTAACCTATCCTTCTCCCTTCCTCTCCATAAGAAATCAATAAAATACATTAAAAAACAAAAACAAAACAAAACAAAAAAGAGAACATGAGATGTAAATTAAAATTTAACAAAAAGGAAAAGAAATGTTTGGAAAGACTTTTTATACCAACAATCGAACATTTAACAATAATCATAAGCATCAACAAAAGCAAAAAAGCCACAGAAATATTCACAAGCATAATATTTTGAGATTTTAACTGTGGTTAATTGACTCATCTTCATGCATTATGTCCTTTGTCATCTGAGAAATGTGTGACTGTTCATACAGGTGTCAGCATGAAAGGGTTGTCAAGTTGAGAAGCGGGTTGTTCAATGTTCGGGAAATGAGGTTTTACTAACATATATAAAGAGATTTATTATGAGGAAGTAGCCCGTGTGATTATGGAGGTTGACAAGTCCCAAGCTTGGCAGTTGGGCAGCTGGAGACCCCGTAGAGTCTATGGTGTGGTTGTAATGAGAAGGCTGGTAGGCTCCAGACCCAGGAAGAGTCTACCGTTCAGTTGGAGTCAGAAGCAAGAAAACGCTATGTCTCACCTTGAAGGCAGTCCAACAGGAGGAATTCCTTCTCTCTGACTGGGGAGAGGCAGCTTTCAGGGTCCATCCAGGCCTTCGATTGATCGGGTGAGTCCCACCCACATAGGGAAGGTGATCGGCTTTACTCACTTTACAGCTCAAGTGTTAATCTCATCCAGAAACTAAAGTTCTGATCAAATATCTGGGCACCCTGAAGCCCAGTGAAGTTGACACATAGAATTAACCTTCCCAGTTACGTTGAGTCACTTTTACTGTTTTCTTTGGTCAAAGTCCACAATCGGTCAAGGAGTGGAAAGAGACTCCGCTTCTTTCAGAGTCTGTGTGTTTTACGACAGAGAGGCGATGGCGTTTCTGAGGAATGTGCGTGACCCGGTTCTACCTCTTATCTATTGATTTACAGTCAAGAATGTGGGGCCCAGGATGATGCATTTTTACAAAACTTCCTCAAAGATCATGATTCCAGTCATGGCTTAAGGACTCATGTCCAATGGGAAACAATCTGCTTATTTGTTTTGGATTCTTCTCCAACTCGAATTTATTCTTTAGAATTTAGACCTTTGTCTCAGTTATCTCTGCCTTATCTTTACTTTCTGCTTTTCCAATCCTGTCAGTATGATATCTTGAAATATGTCCCCCTCATTACATAAAAGAAGGGCACTTTCTTTTTAGCCTTGGAATGTGTTAATTTATTTTATGTTAAGATATAATGTTTAATTTTCTTTTTAGCTTTGGAATGTGCTAATTTTTTATGTTAAGATATAATGTTTAATTTTAAATAATTTTACATCTATAGGGAAGTTGTAAAGAGAGCAGAGAGAGCTCCCATTTACTCCTCATCAATCTTCCCTGTCCCTCATGGGTGAGAAGGATGCATTTGTCAAAACCAGTAACTCACTCTGCCACAATACTGTTCATACAACTGCTTACTTCATTTGGGATTTACTACCTTTCATATGTCTTTTTCCATATTACAGGGTGGAATCCAAAAATCTATTTCATTTTGTCACTATGCCTTCTTAGTCTCCTCTGCTCTGTGATAGTCTCTTACTTACATTGTTTTCTTTTTTTTTTTTAATGTCTTTTATTGATTTTTTACAGAGAGGAAGGGAAAGAAAGGGATAGAGAGTTAGAAACATCGATGAGAGAGAGACATCGATCAGCTGCTTTCTGCACGCCCCCCACTGGGGATGTGCCCACAACCAAGGTACATACCCTTGACCAGAATTGAACCTGAGACCTTTCAGTTCACAGACCAACACTCTGTCTACCGAGCCAATCCGGTTTTCAGCTACATTGCTTTCTATGATCTCAACAGCTTTGAAGATGACTGGTCAAGTGCTTTGTAGAAGAGTTTGTCTGCTTTTCCCTCCCCACCTCTTGATTTTATTAGGGTGTTGTTTTTGGGGGAGAATTCTGCAGCGGTGAAGCATCCTTCTAACCATGTCATGTCAGGGAGAAGGTGAGGCCAACAGCACTCATCATTGGGGACGTTCACCTTCATCCCTTGGTCCAGGTCTTGTCTAGCAGGCTTCTTCATACATGTTGTCCTTCATCTCTCCACACCCCGTTCTCTGGAAGTGAGTTACCCAGTCCAGCCATTCTCAGGGGAACAGGAGTTAAGCTCCACATTCGGGAGATGGAGTATGGACACATTATTGGGTAATTGTCTGTAAGGAAGCTTCTAAATACAGTGGTACCTCGAGATACGAGTTTAATTCGTTCCGTCACCTTGAGGCGTGGGAAACTATGAGACGCTCGAGTAACGGTAAACTGGTGGGTCCTGTGCAGCCAGCTGATCCTCGCGATTACTCCTATCTCAAATGTTGCTCGTATTTCAAAGCAAAAATCGCTCGCTCGATGGCTCATATCTCAAAAATCTCGTATGTTAGGGCACTTGTATCTCGAGGTACCACTGTAATACGTTTGGTCCTTTAAATCTAGAACTTCTCAAGCCCGGGAAACTGGACCAAGTGGATAATTCTAACAGTGATGCTCAGACTGAGTGAACACAGTCATGTATCCTCTCTTCTCCTGGCCTTCCAACAGGGGGCGCCGTCTTTAAGACCCAGCTCCCTGTCCCGTGCTGCCCTGTCCAAGATGACCTCCTGAATGCTGAGGGTCACTAAGTCGGCCGCCTAAACAAGATTTGGGAAAACCCAGCGAAAAAGACCTTGCCGCGAAGAGTACAATTGCCAGCGTTTCCATGGAAACCACAGTACAAAGGGGCTGTTTGCCTGGAGAGCTCTGCTTATTTTATTTTTTTAAAAAACGATCAAGAATGACCCTTTGAGATGTGACATTCTGTTTTCACAAGCGCGCTCGAGGTGTCAGACAGAGCCCGATTTTATATTCCTTGAAAATAGAGCGCGCCGCAGTGTTTGCCGGACTTTTCAACATGTCACTTTCAACCAATTTTACGGACAAATGGGTTACAGTCCCATGAAAATATTCGGAAAAAGAGGAAACTGTTTAAAAAAAAAAAGGCGTATTAAGTATTATTACATCGAAAGCCACGCCGAGTGGAAAAACCTTCCCACCCAACCTCCCGCCTTTCAGGGGAGCGAGGGACCGGCGTGTTTGTGTAACATGGGAGAGTCCCGTCTTGACCAACCTGAGGTCTGAGAGGACTCGTTCACACTGCCCATTCGTCTTCCCACCTCTGCAGTCTGGCCCGGACTGGTGACGGGATCTTGGAGTCGCTTTCAAAGGCACCGGGGTCCCCTGTTCTCTGGAGCACTGATTTCAGTTCTTCCAGTAGGACTGCAGGACACACTCACCCCAGCCCCAGACCAGGTCTTCAGGCTGCGGGGAAGGTATTCCATGAGGCTGGTTGAGAGTGTTGGCTGACAGGGTATTCCAGGAGTCATTTTCATCTCTTTTTAAAAATATATATATTTTATTGACTTTTTTACAGAGAGGAAGGGAGAGGGATAGAAAGTTAGAAACATCGATGAGAGAGAAACATCCATCAGCTGCCTCTTGCACGCCCCCTACGGGGGATGTGCCTGCAACCAAGGTACATGCCCTTGACCGGAATGGAACCTGGGACCTTTCAGTCCACAGACCAACGCTCTATCCACTGAGCCAAACCGGTTTCAACAATTTTCATCTTTATAATAATATACAGTGGTACCTCGAGATATGAGTGCCCTAACATACAAGATCTTTGAGATACAAGCCGTCGAGCGAGCGATTTTTGCTTTGAAACACGAGCAACATCTGAGATAGGAGTCATCGCGTGGATTGGCAGGCTGCACACGACCCACCAGTTTACTGTGACTCGAGTGTCTCATAGTTTCCCACGCCTCAAGGTGACGGAGCGAATTAAACTCGTATCTCGAGGTACCACTGTATTCACTTAGGATGCTGAGGACTTTCGTCTTAGACCTGTCATTTCAAAAATACCTCTCTCTCAGCCCAGTGCAGCTCTGATGCCCCCGTATCTCAGCAGCATCCTTGCGAGGTTGTGCGGAGACAAGGAGTGGGAATAATTTGCGGGGACAGGGCCGATTTTAAAACAGAGGCCCCGTGTTCCTGAGGGTGGGGACAGGGCTCAGCCCGAGCTACTTCATGGCGTCCGGCACTTCTTAGAGAGAGTTTCAGGGTTTGCTCTCTGCTCCCAGGAAAATGAGGCTTTCCACCACCTGTGCGGATGGAATCTTTCCCCAGAGCCCATTTCCGAGATTCCCACTCCAGGGGTAGCATAGGAAGGAAGTGGAGTTTTGTTGACTCCCACGAGTTTCCTCCTCAACAGGCTCTTTTACATTATAAACATTTTGTACATATATATGTACCGCATTTTCCGGCGTATCAGACGACTTTTTAACCCAGGAAAATCTTCTCAAAAGTCAGGGGTCGTCTTATATGCTGGGTGTTGTCTTATAGGGCGAGTATATCCCAAACTCTATATTTTAACTGGAAAAGCTGGGGGTCGTCTTATACTCCCAGTCATCTTATATACTGGAAAATATGGTATATACACACATATATATTAAATGTTTTTATTGATTTTAGAGAGAGAGGAAGGGAGACAGACAGAGAGATAGAAACACTGATGGAAGAGAAACATTGATTGGCTGCCTCCTGCATGCACCACCTGGAAATTGAGCCCACAACCTGTGACCTCCTGATTCATGGGTCTATGGTCCACCACTGAGCCATACTGGTTGGGCTGTCCCATGTATTTTGTACACAAATATTTTGCATTTCAAAAATGAATTGCTCTTGTCTTTTTGAAGTGAGAATCAGAAGTGGCCAACTTTTTTTAAAGAAAATAATGACTCAGGTATAGGATTTACTTTTTAATTCCTGGGCTGAGCCGTGTGTGGACTAGAAACACTTCCTTCTTTTGTGCCCCTGGCCTATGGCCAGCAATTTGAGCAGTATGGACAGCTTCTGAGGCTCCTTATACTAGGTTCATGGTCGGCAAACTGCGGCTTGCGAGCCACATGTGGCTCTTGGGCCCTTTGAGTGTGGCTCTTGCACAAAATACCAAGGCCTGGGTGAGTCTATTTTGAAGAGTGGCGTTAGAAGAAGTTTAAGTTCAAAAAATGTGGCTCTCCAAAGAAATGTCAATCATTGTACTGTTGATATTTGGCTCTGTTGACGAATGAGTTTGCTGACCCCAAGCCTGCTCTGTGGCTTAGCAGTCCCGTGAGACGGTTCTGAAAGAGAGCTTCATGGTCATGGACACTCAGGAGACCTCACTTCTAAGATGTCCCTCTCAGCAATTCACATTGCACGTTAGTAAAGATCAGAGACTGAGAGAGGAATTTGTTTCATCTTATTTAGATCACTGTTCTCTAAATCTATAGGACCATGGAACCTAGAGCACCTAAGAAGTCCATAACATCAACTATATTTTAGGAAACATTCACACAAATTCATACCTAAGTGTCATCTTTCTGAGGCAGTAGTTGCACACTGACCCACATAATTCTTCTACAATCATCTCCCCTTATCCCATGGGGAGTAAGTTCCAGACCCCAGTGGATGCCTTAAATCTTGGATAGCACCAAGCCCTAGAGGAGATACGAGTTTAATTCGTTCCGTAACCTTGAGGCATGGGAAACTATGAGATGCTCGAGTTGGTGGGTCGTGTGTAGCCGGCCAATTCGCATGATTACTCCTATCTCAAATGTTGCTCGTATTTCAAAGCAAAAATCGCTCGCTCGATGGCTCGTATCTCAAAAATCTCGTATGTTAGGACACTCGTATCTCGAGGTACCACTGTACTATGTTTTTTCCCCTACTCAGATATACTACACAAAAGTTTAATTTAGAAATTAGGCCCAGTAAGAAATTACCAACTAGTCATAAAACAGTATGACTATACCAATCTTCTGTAATGAAGGCATGTGAATGCGGTCTCTCTCTCCCTCTCTCTGAATAGCTCACTCTGCTGCACGTACAGTCTGGGCACACTGGACAAAGATGATTCAGGTCTGGCATGGTTTGGATCAGGATGATGCACGATTCCATTACTTAGAATGGCCACAGCGTGGGCCTTATGAATTGTTTGTTTCTGGAAAGTCCTATTGAATAGTTTTGGGCTGTGGTTGACAGAACCTGAGAGGATAGAAACTCTGGAGAAGGGGGGACTCTCAGTCTGGGGCGCATCACCTTTCAGGCTGGGATTTGCATGTCTTCCGTGGAGAGAAAGGGCAGTCCCAGGCAGAGCTCGCCAAGCGAAGATCTGTCCCTCCAAGGCCTGAAGCCCCAGCTCTGGGCACTCAGGGCTCCCACTGGATGGGGTCCCTCTTTTAGGAGAGATTATACAGAAAGTCCCCCCTCAGTACCGAGTCTCCGCAGAAATGGGAAGTCTTAGGGGTCGATATAGTTAGCTTAATAAAGACAGAGGCTCCTTTCCTGCAGGACTGAGGCTGGACACAAGGGAAGAGACTGAACAGGGTAGGGTGTGTCCCAGTTTGTGGCGAGACCTGCTACGAAGCAGTTACAGTGGTTTTGGAGACTGGAATTGGGATTTGGTGACAGACGGAAGGAAGAGGAGCAGGTGACACTGTCAAGGTCCTCCTGGACCCACTCACTGGAACTGTAGGGTGTTGGTGGATGGATCCACCCCTTCCAGAACCTAAATTGGGACACATTTGTTTGTACTCAGGTGTCATGGCAGCTAATCCCCAACTGGTGCGGTTTTATTGAACAGGTGGGGAGGTGCGCAAAGACTTTAGCCAACAAAAGCATGTGTGGCCCGACCAGTGTGGCTCAATGGGTGAGCTTAGACCTATGAACCAGAAGGCCTGGGTGTGATTCCCCATCAGGGCACCTGCCCGAGTTGCAGGCTCAATCCCCACTGTGCAAGAGGCAGCCGATCAATGATTCTTTCTCATCATTGATGTTTCCATCTCTCTCCCTCTCCCCTTATATCTCTGAAACAAATAAACAAAAGTATATATTATATATATATGTATGTATATATATATATAGTGTAAATTACTATACTTTTATACTACATATATATACACACATATATACACATCTATACACACATATATAACACATATATACATATATACATACACACACACACACACACACACACATACACACACATATAGTATGTGTAAAGGGCGAGCTGCAAAAGCCAAAAAGCCAGGGGGGCTGAGGATGGCTTCTGGGGAGCGTCCTGAATGCAGACCCACTCACTGCCTCCCTTGCAGCTCAGGGACTGGCCAGGGTTTGGACTTGGGCGTTGAGGGTAGCGATCCCACGTCCCTCCGGATGCAGCCTGTCTTGGCAAAGCTCTCCCCTGAAGGAGTTAAGGGGCGCCTCACTCTGACCAGTGCAATTACAAGGCCTTTGGACACCTGGGAGGACACCTGGCTCCAGATCTTAAAGGGCCTCAACGAAGACCCCGTGGGCCCTGGAGGGACGGAGATCACATTGTTCCTGGTGAGGGAGGAGGGCGAGGAGCACGGGTCAGGGTCTAAGCCAGGGAGGGTAAATCTGTGCGAAGCCAGTGCCCCATGACGTGGGCAGTATACACAGGACCTGACCTGCGGTTCATGAAGCCATTCCCGGCGTGGGCACCGGTGCCCATGGAGGCAGACCTGCACAGTCTCAGGTTCCAGCAAGTCCCTGGACGTCACCGGCCCACGGAATGACTGGCCTGACAGGAACACACAAACAACCAGGATGTACAACGGCCCCTCCATCCCCCACCATGTTTATTTAGGGTGGAGGTCCATTAAGTGCTCTGTGATGGCCTTCGGATAACGCACCCACCTTCCCCAGGCGGCCGGGCCGGCTGGCTGCCCTCTGGGGTGACAGCTGACGTGTCTGGAGACACTTTGGGATGGGCTGTCCCCCACCCGGCAGAGGACGGAAACCACACGTTCGCAAGTGACAGCCTCTCTGGCTCACTCGGAGGAACGAGTGGTTCTTTTCAGGGCTTTCCACGTATGCCAGAGGCCTCTTTCCCCTCCGAGAACATTGTAAGACCCAGCACCAGATACCCTGTTTCCCCGAAAGCAAGACATCCCCCGAAAATAAGACCTACTTCCAGTTTTGCCTCTTGCTGTCATATCAGGCACCCCCTGAAAATAAGACCTCCCCGATAATAAGGCCTCCCCCCAAACATCAGGCCTCCCCGGAATAGAAGGCCCCTCGAAACTATATTCAGGCATGTGACTCCTGATTTAAAGAGACCTCGCCCTGCCTGAACAGCTCCGGCTGCGCTGCGGCCCATCAGGGAGCTGGTTTGTGATGACAATGACTACCGTACCGTAGACAGGTCATACATTTCCTTTTTTTTTGGTTCAACAATAAATACCGTCTTCTTCTTCATGGAAAAATAAGACCTCCCCTGAACATAAGACCTAGCACATCTTTGGGAGCAAACATGAATATAAGACACTGTCTTATTTTCAGGGAAACAAGTGCTCTCTTGCAAGCACTCAGCTGTCCTTCCTTCCAGAACTTCACTCAGTGGCTGGTTCCTGGCTCCCCAGCGCCCACCCCCTAAAATGACCTGCCTTGGATCTTTTACTTGCATCGATTTACTCATTGATTGATGGATGGATTCATTCATTCATTTATTCACCTAGCTTTAACTGAGGGCCTGCATTGCCCTGGGGTCAGGGAATCAACCAAAACTCCCTGTTCTCATAGAGGGAACATTCAGGGCCAGGCCCCGGGCAAACGCAAATAATAAATGAGTGAATCTGTGCATGAAAAGGATGCTCTGAAGGAAGCGAGGCAGGAGGATGGGAAAGGGAGTAGTGGCGGAGAGAGGGGCCGATGGCAGTCGGGTGGTCTAGGGAGGGTCTCACTGAGGAAGCAGCCCTGAGCTGAACTGGTAAAGGGGGGCAGTGGGTTGGGGGGCAGATGTTGTCTTTGGAGAGGCAGCCCAGGGCATGATGGGGTTTGCGTTGCTTGAGGGACAGCAGGAGGCCTGGAGGCAGGGAGGGGATGAGCTCGGGGCCCTGTAGGAGATATGGTCCAAGAATGAGGGCGGGCTAAGAGCAGGCAGGGCTCTGAAGGTCAAGGTTAAGGGACTGGGTTAAATTCCAGGGAGGGAGGAGGGCTAGCCAAAAGCGTGTGCAAGCAATGGTGCAATGTGATCAGATGCGATGACATCGGTGTTCTGTGTCTTATCTGTTGGGGGACTCTTCCGATGTAGGCGGGCTGTGACACTCCAGCAGAAAGCATCTTTCTGGGGTTCTAGACCCCAAGCGCCACTGAGGAGTAACGGGGAGATGTTTTTTAATACAGTGGTACCTCGAGATACGAGTGCCCTAACATATGAGATTTTTGAGATACGAGCCGTCGAGTGAGCGACTGGCTGCACACAACCCACCAGTTTACCGAGACTCGAGCGTCTCATAGTTTCCCTCGCCTCAAGGTTACAGAACGGATTAAACTCGTATCTCGAGGTACCACTGTATTGGGGTCCGCCATGCACTTGTTGAGATAGTACGGTCCATGATCCCATAACACCCCCACTTTCCCTCACCCCCCACCTTCCCCACCTGTTGTGTTTCCAGGGAACGTTGTAAATGGTTTTCAGTCAGTCCGTATTGAGGGTCTATAACCGGTATGAGCTGCTGAACCTCTGTCCACACTTGTTGTTCCTGCCTTTCTTGGTTCCTGTGGCCAAGTCATCGTGCGCCTCCTGCAAGCTCTGGGCGGGTGGGAACCAGCTTGGGGGGCCCTGCTTCTCCCAGGGGGGGTGCCTTGTCCATAAAGGCTCCCGCACTGACCTCCGTCCTTAGCTCCCGGAGCTTCCTAACGTCTGTCTGCCCGTTTATTTGTCCAGTTCCAGAGGGCTCTTAAGATCAGTCCTTTGATGGTGAGTTCAGCCCTCTGACTTCCCTGGGTCCAGTCACGCCCTGCAGATGACTTTCGCACGTTCCTCAAACGCGTCCGCCTCCAGGCCGTGACATCAAGATGAAACACGCAGCCTCCACGCTTGCAGGTCCCAGGAAAAAAAACATCCATGTATGTACTCGGCCGCTCCCCCTCCCCACCTCCCGAATGAAACGGATTCCGTTCTTGGGAGTACGATTTCAGCTTCTCTCCGTTTATGACACGCATGGAACCGTTCGCCCGCACTCCAGTCTATAAAAGCAGGACTCATTAGAAGGAGGAAATTTCCTTTATCATTAACAGGTCACACTCCCAGGATAAAACCGGCTGCAGGCCACCCCCCCCCCCGCCTGCTACCCCTCCCCAACTTCCATTCTCATGTTCAGCGGTTCCCACATAGACTATTTATCTTCCCCATTTCCCCAACTCTCCGTGGCACCATTATATCCTTTATTTGGAATCATAAAACCCGGAGAATAAAAAAGAAGCAAATTAATCCTCCCTGGGGAGCGGAGGAGGACGGATCCTGCCAGCTTTTAAATTGCAGGATTGGACCGGCCTCCGCACACAGCTTTCCTTTTCAGCAGCTCCGCCGGCCGGGGGGAGGATGGGTGGTTCTGACGGAGAAACCTCCTGACATAAAACGCAGAAGGATGCAGATGCGTTCAGCATGCACATCTTGCGAGAATGCCCGTCCGGGGAGCCGGAAGAATAAACAGTGGGGACCGTTTGGGAGCCTCCGAATGGACTCCTTGGCTTTTACGGCGCACAGCGGAAAAATAACCCGGATCGCGACGCGAAAACCACAGTTTCCTCTATTTGTGGGTCAGGCCCGATTAAAAAGTGTTCGGGGAAGGAGTGCGGCTGGGAGGCGGGCCCAGGATCCCGTGGCTGAGGCCGGCTGGCGAGGTCCATCTGCGTCCGTCACTTCACCTCCTGGCCACTCTTCTCCCCGTCACCGGCTGGAACTGGGGGTGGGGGGCAGGGTTCCCCGCAGCCCGAGATCTGGGGTTTGCTAACTGCCCAGTGGATAATGGGCTTTGCCCTGGCTGGGTGCTCCAAGGGGTCTCCGGGTTGTTGTGAAACCAGCAGTAAAAGCTGGTTAACGAGCCAGCTGTCAGCCGCCACCGCCCGGCCGGCGAGATTAACGGAGGCCCCAGAGCGCCTCAAGGTGCATCCCCCTGGGTTGGGGGTTCGGGACACAGAGTCTAGGCTAGTAAAGCGTTCATTTCGAAATGTTACTTTATGGGTGTTCCTGTTTAAACGGGGAGGCGGAGTCCCTGGGAAATGGATGAATACTCTCAGGAAGCCCAGTGACAGTCATCGGTTTGAGACCCAGTGTGCAAACAGAATATTCCAGTTTGCAAGGATCTTAGAGGAAGATCTAGCACCTTCGCTTTGCACAGCGGGAGCTCATGAATGCCGGAAAGAGAAGGGATCTACCCAAATGGATAGGAACCAGGGACCTGCTGGTTGCTGCCGCTTTGAAATGTGATGGTCACTGTAGTCTGGCTACTCCGACCATTCGAACGGGAAGGGCTGTTTGAAGAAGGGACGGTTCCAGAAATACCTGTGTGACCCCAGAGATCTGAGGCAGTGTTGATGGCCCCTTTTATTCTGAAAGAAGTCTTCTGAGTCGTCCACTGGACCCCGCTTAGAAAAATGATGGATTATAGTGTTGAAGTTGCAATGAGTTTAGTTTTTAGTTTTATTTTTTTCTCTCCCTACCTTCCTCCTTTCTCTCTCAATCTCTCTCTTCTCTTAAAGGATAGTGTGTTTCTTTTGGTGTGTGTGTGTGTGTGTGTGTGTGTGTTTTATTGATTTTTTTACAGAGAGGAAGGGAGAGAGATAGAAAGTCAGAAACATCGATGAGAGAGAGACATCGATCAGCCGCCTCCTGCACGCCCCACAGTGGAGACGCGCCCGCAACCAAGATACATGCCCCCGACCAAAATCGAACCCAGGACCTTTCAATCTGCAAGCCGATGCTCTATTCACTGAGTCAAACTGGTTTCAGCTGTGTGTGTATTTTAAACTAGAGAGGAAAGAAGAGGGAGAGAGAGTTAGAAACATCCATGCTGAAAGAGTGCCTCTGGCATGCCCCACACTGGGGATCGAGCCCACAATCTGGGCATGTGGCCCTGAGAGGAAATTGAACCTTGACCTCCTGGTTCAGAGGTGGACGCTCAAACCCCTGAGCCACCTGGCTGGGCTGTTTTTGTTTGTTTGTTTTCTTTTTTTCAATTTAAAGAGACATTCCGGAGAAAAACTTAAGAGCCAATCTAGGCCTTGGTGACCTCGTGTTGATAGAAAACTCGGGAGACGGGAAGGACCTGATTCCCAGGGTAAAGAGGAGAAAGCGCCCCGTGATTTACTCCGACTTGCTCATTTTCGGGAGGAAATTAATAAAATCGATTCCAGCAAGAACTCTTAAGTGGACAACTAGAAGGAAAACAGCCCGAGAATTGTGACTCTTGCAGGGCAGAGAGCAAGTTCTTAGAGAAGCCTTCCCCTCGGGGAGAAATAAATATTTGGGAGGCATCACTAACTCAGGGTCCTTAAAGCAGAGATCACTCACAGGATGCAAGCGGGGCCTCCCCCCCGCCGATTAATCCCCATTTTTCTGGCCGCGGCGGCAGCAGCATGATTAGTGATCGTGGGTTCTGGAAGGACGCGGGGCCGTTGGCAATGGCGCCCTGGAGCCGCGTGTTTTCAGTTCTGTAAAAGCTGTGGCAGGCCAGCGGCTTTTCATCCCGGGGACCAGAAATAATACACCTGCAAGGACAGATGAATGGCATAATGTTGGCCTTGCATGGGGCATTAAACATTTCACGCCACGTTTATGGGCTTTTCCTGTCATTAATTCTAGGTAAAATAAACTTGGGGGGAAGAAAAAAAACGTTTTGTTGTGTTTTCGGAGCGGCGTTTATTTTGCACCAACTGGCTTTTCTTGGCCATTTCTTCCCCCCGCGGCCAGGTTTTCCGTGCGTCTATTGTGTCCGCTCGTGTCCGTCAGGCTCTTGGCTGGTTTCCTCGCCCGGCTCGCTCTGCTCGGGGGTAGGGGTGAAGGGTGGTGGGTGGGTAGGCTTGCTTTTTCCTTCCCCGTCCCCCTTGGCGCCCTTTCTCGCAGCCCCGCCACGCATGTGCAGGCTCATGTCAGGTCGGATGTGGCTGCTGGTGCTGGCTGCAGGCGCTGCGGTTTGCCTGTGGCGCCCGGGGGTTGGCAAGGGCCTGGCGGGGCTGTCCAGGAGCCGCCGAGAAGGGGCCACCTGAACCTCTCTGTGACTCGGGCAGCGGCCCGGCGATGGCGAGGCCTTGCATTCCTCCCTCCTCCACCCCCAGGCCTTCCTCCTGAGTCCCGGCCGCCTTCTTTACAAGAGTCCCCTTTCCCAGGAGCGGGCCGCGGGCCTTGCTTTTTCAATCTGCTCCCGTTGGCAGCTAAGGCAGAAAGGAGGGTGTGATGGGCTAAAGGGTACTTGGTCCCAGCTGCCTTTGCATAGTCCTATGTGACACCAGGCAAGCCACTGTGCTCTCTGATGGGCAGTTTTCTGGGGAGTTGGGGGAAGATCAGGGTGTCCTCTTCTCTGGAGATGCACCGTGGAGACAGGTTCTCCTCTGGGGCTCCCGGGGTGATAGAGGGGGGCAGAGAAGACTGGATAGAGGGGGACAGAGAAGAGCGGAGCCCACACTGCCTGGGTGCAAAACAGCACCGGGAAGGGATGGTCTTTGTCACCAGGAACCAAGGTCGGCGGCTGACACAGTAGGATTCCAGGACCAGCCTCATGGGACTCCTTGGAAATTTTTATTTTTATAATATATTTTATTGATTTTTTACAGAGAGGAAGAGAGAGGGATAGAGAGTTAGAAACATCGATGAGAGAGAAATATCCATCAGCTGCCTTCTGCACGCCCCCTACTGGGGCTGGTCCTGCAACCAAGGTACATGCCCTTGACGGGAATCAAACCTGTGACCCTTGAGTCCGCAGGCTGACACTCTATCCACTGAGCCAAACCGGTTTTGGCTCATTGGAACTCTTGAGAAAGGTGGATACATTTACTCAGTAAGTAATTATGGCGCATTGACTGTGGGCCTGGCTCTATTCTAGGTGCTTGGCACAGAGCGGCGACAGGCAGGACAGATCCCTGGCATGGTGGAGCTTAGTCACGGTCAGCAGTTGGGGCAATTAGAAGTGCTGGGAAGAAAGCTTAGCACGCTAAGGGCAGGGCTGCTGCTTTGTACGAGGTGGTCAGGGAGGCCTGCTCAGAGGAGGCGGCCCTGACACAGGGACCAGGATGCAGTGAAGGAGTGGAGCGGGTGGATGTGTAGGGGAAAGAGCATTTCGGGCAGGGTGCCAGCCAGTGCAGAGGCCTGAGTGGAAGGTGAGTGGGAGGAAGAGCAAAGGAGGCAGAGGAGCTGGGGCAGAGCCGGTGGGGGCCGGGATTCAGCTATCAGGTCTACCACTGTGTCCCTAGGCCTGGACTTGGACTAGAGCAGCGGTTCTCAACCTGTGGGTCGCGACCCCTTTGGGGGTCGAACAACCCTTTCACAGGGGTCGCCTAAGACTATTGGAAAACACCTATTTCCCATGGTCTTAGGGAACCAACACACCGCTCCTCGGTGTGGCAAAATGTAGCCATGTCGTTTACTGTTGTCCTAGGAAGACTGTTGCCCATGCTACACCACGATTCAAGACAAAATTTCATTTATTTGTAATTAGAAATAAATATTTCACAATATATAATTACATATTGTTTTTGTGATCAATCCCTATGCTTTAATTATGTTCAATTTGTAACAATGAGATTACATCCTGCCTATCAGATATTTACATTACAGTTCATAACAGTAGCAAAATTACAGCTATGAAGTAGCAACAGAAGTAATTTTATGGTTGGGGGTCACCACCCCATGAGGAGCTGTCTTAAAGGGTCGCGGCCTTAGGAAGTTTGAGAACCACTGTTGTAGATGATCCAGTATTAGTTGCCAAATGAACAGCATTAGGTGAATGAATTTAGGCTCAGCAGAGTGTGCCCAGCCCAGAGTGTACGCCATGTTGTGAAGATCTACTACCGATGAATAAAAATACAATCGGAACACCAAGAGGCACACCTAGAAGACTAGACCAGGAGACTCACAGCAGATAAACTCATAGACAATGCTTGGCTTCATTAGTCATTAGAACGCAGAAGGATCCTTCCCTGGGCTGAGCTGGGCCAGAGTGGTGTCTGCATTGGTGGCAGCGGTGCAGCACTGTGCGGCCTCACTCTGTGTGTTGACAGTGTAGATTCCAGACAAGTCACACAATGTGCTCTGACACAGTGATCCTGCTCCTGGGAAATGTTCTAAGGAAATAATCCAAAATAAGGAAAAAACCTACAGTTGTTTTCATGGCTCTGTTCTTTATGGTTAAGAAACAAAGCTGTGGCCCTAACTGGTTTGGCTCAGTGGCTAGAGCGTTGGCCTGCGGACTGAAGGGTCCCAGGTTCAATTCTGGTCAAGGGCATGTACCTTTGGTTGCGGACACATCCCCAGTAGGGGGTGTGCAGGAGGCAGCTGATCAATGTTTCTCTCTCATGGATGTTTCTAACTCTCTATCCCTCTCTTTTCCTCTCAGTAAAAAAAAATCAATAAAATATATTTAAAAACAAACAAACAAACAAACAAACAAAACTGTGAATCCCAAGTCCCAAAGTAAGGGGTAAGTAAAACCTGACATGTATGTATCCTGTGAAATACTCTACGGCTGTTACAAAAAGCACTTAGAGCGGCTCTTACTGTCAGAATGACAATGTCGGTGAGAAAGCCAAGTGTTGTCACCCGTCAGTACTGCATCGAGTAGGGGAACGAGGGCTGAGTTAGAGGTAGAGAAGCTGGAATTCAAGGGGGACATTTATTTGGCTTGTATTTCACCCTTTCTGACCCTTGGGTTCTTCATCTACAACCTGGGCACAAACACTTTACTTCTTAGGATGAGATATAAGACGTAAAAATCCAGGGCCTTAGCATCATCATCATCATTATCATCATCATCATCAGGAAACTTTGTTGCATCTATAATCTGGACCAAAGAGCCAAGATAGGACAACTCCTTAAGGATGAGTGGGAAAAGGGGGGAGGACTTTGTGATTGCTCCCTACTGCAGTGGGGATTTCGGGGGGCACAGATTGCTGAGAAGGTGAGGCAGGATTTTGAAGGATATTGAAGGATGGGGCGATGAGGTGGGAAGAGCATGTGAGGAGTCTCGAGTACAAAGATGGCGCAGTAGGTGGGAATCCACATGGGTTATAGCAGTGGTTCTCAACCTTTCCAATGCTGCGACCCTTTAATACAGTTCCTCATGTTGTGGTGACCCCCCAACCATAAAATTATTTTCATTGCTGCTTCATAACTGTAATCTTGCTACTGTTATGAACTGTAATGTAAATATCTGATAGGCAGGATGTATTTTTGTTGTTATAAATTGAGCATACTTAAAGCATAGTGATTAATCACAAAAACAATATGTAATTATATATTGTGAAATATTTATTTCTAATTACAAATAAATGAAATGTTCTCTTGAATCATGGTGTAGCATGGGTAACAGTCTTCATATGACAACATTAAACTACATTGCTACACTTTGCTACACCGAGGACTGGTCTGTTGGTTCCTAAGACCATGGGGAAATAGGTGTTTTCTGATGGTCTTAGACGACCCCCTGTGAAAGGGTCATTCGACCTCCAAAGGGGTCGAGACCCACAGGTTGAGACCACTGGGTTATAGGGAAAGATGGGGTGCTAGTTAGTAGAGAGGGGCGCTTCTGTGAGGGAATGGCAGGATGGATGACGTGGACAGAATCTAGAGTGCTTTGCCAGCATCCACGTTGAAAGGAAAGCGCCCTCCAGTGTAAGATGTTTCCACGTAAGGTAAGGGTTAAGGAAGGACAGCTCGGTCCCAGCAGCTGGAGAGCACTGGCTTCCTGGAAGCAGTGTCACGTGGTGCTAAGAGCAGGGCCCAGAGCCAGCCTCCCTGGGAGAAGCTGGATGCCACCCCTTCCCAGCTGGGTGGCCTTGGGGAAGGGACCGGAGAGCTCTGTGACTCAGTTTGCTCATCTGTCAAGTGGGGGATAATAATAGTTCTGGCCTCATCGGGGGGTGATGAAGTTTACCTATGGGCCTGGCCGTGGTGAGGCCTCATTAAGGCCGGCTGTTATTAGTAGGTGCTCGAGAACTGTTTATTGAGAGGCCGATGAATAGATTCCAGTGTGTGATGGTCTCAGGAAGTCTGGCTGACGGGAAGGTGTTTATTTGGTTCAGAATGCCTGTTTCTTGACCTGCCTATAATTAGTTTCTATTACTAGGTTATTATTAAGTGGAGAGGAATTACTTGCCTGGGATGGTCCATGTCCAGAAATACGGAAGGTTCAACGCTTCTAGCGTCCAAGTGGAAATTACTTTGTTCATTTCAGCAATGTGGATGAATTCTAAGGGGAGGAGGGTATTTGGTCAAAAGTAGAGGTTTCCTGTAAAGCAGTGACCAGAGATCTCTGAGCCGGGTCCTCTGAGAATGTTTAGAAATATCTCTTCCACAACTTAGATAATTCTCTCGCCCTAAAAGAATCCGTATTTTGGCCTTTTGGGGGTACACATTCAACTAGAACAGTGGTTCTCAACCTTTCTAAGGCTGCGACCCTTGCATACAGTTCCTCATGTGCTGGTGACCCCCAACCATGAAATGTTGCTACCTGTTATGCATCGTGATGTAAATATCTGCATTTTCTGATGGTCTTAGGTGACCCCTGTGAAAGAGTTGTTTGACCCCCAAAGGGGTCGTGACCCACAGGTTGCGAACCACTGAACTAGAAGGTAAAACCTCTGAGGAAAGGGGCCTCTCCTAGTCTCTGTGACCCAGTCAGCTTCTAGAAACATCCTGGGCCCACAATACTGCCCACTAAGGACCCCCGAGTTAATGATGGAAAGAATGAAATGTTTTTATTTCCAAACTTAAATGTCACATGCTGAAATTTCCAGTGATCGTCACTGGACCCCAAGGGACGTGTCAGAGTTAGTCTATGTACACCTTTTGTTTCTGATGCTGAGAATTACAAAATATGTGAAATATTATACAGTGGTACCTCGAGATACGAGTTTAATCCATTCCGTAACTTGAGGCGTGGGAAACTATGAGATGCTCCAGTCGCGGTAAACTGGTGGGTCCTGTGCAGCCAGCCGATCCGTGCAATTACTCCTATCTCAACTGTTGCTCGTATTTCAAAGCAAAAATCGCTCACTCAACGGCTCCTATCTCAAAACAACTTGTATGTTAGGGCACTCGTATCTCGAGGCACCACTGTATTCTGTGGAGGGGCTTGACCTGGGGAGTCTGTGGCTAGCGTGTCCCTTGGCCTCAGTCGGCTGAGTGACTCGGTCATGCCTGTACCTGCCTGGTGAATGTCACTCCTCGCCTGAGTCGGAAGCAGGGAGACCTGGATGCTGATCCTGACGAGGGTGCACGAAACTGTGCTCAGTGCTTTTGCAGTGTCCTCGCGGGGCGTTGCCATGGCAATCCTGAAGGGGAGCCACTTTTCCCTCCTCCTGTTCCAGGTGAGGGGTCGGAGCTTAGGTGGAGGGAGTCACGCGCCAGGGGTGCCAATAACGGGCTCGGGCCGGGAGCCTGGGCTTGTTGATGTTTCACGAGGCTGTGAAGGACCGTCGGTTTGTGACAAAGAGCGTTCACATAAATGAGGTTTCTCAGGAAGGATTAAATGCTGACTTTTCCAGTCTGTTCAAGAGTCCTCTTGTTTTCCACCCCCCAACCCCCTCCCAGCACTTCTTCGAGCAAATCTCTGGCCCACCCTACAGAGAGCTGAGGTTTCTAGTCACTCTGCCTCCATGTACTCCGTACTTTTCTTTCCAGGTGCTTCTTCTGATTGCTATTAAGTAATTAAATAGCCACTTAGCTGTTTAATGTCGGTCTGTCTATCATGTGAGCCCCGCTTTGACAGGGCTGCCTCCACACATTCACCCTGGATCCAGGCCCTGCCTGGCCCAGTCAACAAGGCCAGCAGGAGATGTTTGTTTAAGGGAGGAGAGAGTGAGCACCTACTGTGTGCTGAGCAGTGGAGGAGGTCAGAATAAGCAAGGCTGGTTGGACGGTGAACCATGGTGATGTTTCCATTCAATGCGAGCTGCCTTTCTTTCTTTCTTTCTTTCTTTCTCTCTTTCTTTCTTTCTTTCTTTCTTTCTTTCTTTCTTTCTTTCTTTCTTTTCCTTCCTTCCTTCCTTCCTTCCTTCCTTCCTTCCTTCCTTCCTTCCTTTCTTTCTTTTTAAAAATATATTTTTACTAGAGGTCCGGTGCACAAAATTCATGCACTGGAGAGGGGGAGGTCCCTCCCTCTGGCCTTCACCCTCTTGCAGTCTGGGAGCCCTCAGGGGATGTCTGACTGATGGCTTAGGTCCCCCCTCTCCCTCCCACAAAACCCCCATGGGGACCGGGCCTAAGCCATCAGTCAGACATCCTTAGCGTTGCTGTGGAGGCAGGAGAGGCTCCTATTACTGCCACTGTGCTCGCCAGCCATGAGCCCAGCTTCTGTATAAACATTGCTCCCCTGTGGGGGCACACTGACCACCAAGGGCAGCTTCTGCATTGAGCATCTGCCCCTGGTGGTCAGTGCATGTCACAGTGACCAGTCATGCTCTGTCACACTGAAACTGGCTCTCCAACATCTCCCAAGGGATCTTGGATTGAGAGAGGGCACAAGCCAGGCTGAGAGACCCTCTCAGTGTATGATTGGGGCCAGGAAGGGATGCAGGAGATTGGCCAGCTGGGGAGGGACTGTGGGAAGGCTGCAGGGTGTGTCCGGCCCGTCTGGCTCAGTCCCAATTGACCGGATAGACCAGGCCCCAGCAGCAAGCTAACGAATGGTCGGAGTGTCTGCCCCCTGGTGGTCAGTGCATTTCATAGTAAGCAGTTGAACGGCCTTAGCATATCATTAACATATTACTCTTTGATTGGTTGAATGGCTGACCAGACAACCAGACACTTAACATATTAGGCTTTTGTGATATAGGATTGATTTCAGAGAGGAAGGGAGAGGAAGAGAGAGGGGAAAACAATAATGAGAGAGAATTATTGATTGACTGCCTTTTGCATGCTTCACACTGGGGATTCCACAATCTGGGCTTGTACCCTGGCCGGGAATCAAACTGTGACCTCCTGGTTCATAGATAGACGCTCAACCACTGAGCTGCCTTTCTGATTGTAAACCTCCCCAGCATGGGCAGCACTGGAGCGGGTCCCTCTGATGGCTCCATGGGGAGGCACATGAAGATTCTGGAGGGAACAGGAGCCCACAGATGTTCTGGGATTCAGGAGAGAGAACTTTCCAGACCAAGAAAAATCTCTCTTTGAAACCTTCCCCATTTTCTTTCTAAGGGAAGGGGCTGTAGTCTGTTACTTTTACAGAAATCTCTACTGACAAAAAGTCCATTACATTCCCTCTTTGGTGCCCATGTTCAATGATGCTCTTTCCTGTGCTGCAAAGATCTCGTCAGAAGGAAGTAACTGCCTTAGACAGCTCTTCCCCACGATGACTAAGAATAGAACAGTCCACTTCCACCAGCAAGGAGAGCATATTTCACCTCTGGAACCCCGGTAGTGTCACCTGCCGGCCTGAGCAAAGGCTGAGGGCAAGGAGTGTTAGTCCCAGCACTCGCCAACTTGAGACCTTGGCCATGGTCCCTGACCTCTGTGTAACCTTTTTCTTTGTCTCTGGAGCAGCGGTTCTCAACCTGTGGGTCGTGACCCCTTTGGGGGTCGAACGACCCTTTCACAGGGGTCGCCTAAGACCATCAGAAAACACCTATTTCCCATGGTCTTAGGAACCAACACACCGCTCCTCGGTGTAGCAAAGTGTAGCAATGTAGTTTACTGTTGTTATATTAAGACTGTTACCCATGCTACACCACAATTCAAGACAAAATTTCATTTATTTGTCATTAGAAATAAATATTTCACAATATATAATTACATATTGTTTTTGTGGTTAATCCCTATGCTTTCATTATGTTCAATTTGTAACAACAAAAGTACATCCTGCCTATCAGATATTTACATGACAGTCCATGACAGTAGAAAAATTACAGTGATGAAGTAGCAACGGAAATAATTTTATGGTTGGGGGTCACCACCACATGAGGAGCTGTCTTAAAGGGTCTCGGCATTAGGAAGGTTGAGAACCACTGCTCTGGAGGCAATGGTCTGGGTCTGGGTAAAGCCGAGGATTTCAATTTCACTCGGAGGAGCTCCTGAGATTCTGGGACAGTGTTGTGGGCGAGAACGAGGGTCCTAGTGGGACATGGAACCCCACTCCTGCTCTCACCCAGCCGTCCGCCCTTATGCACCTTCTCCCTTGGCGATTGCACTTGAACAAAGTCTCCTCTGTTTTCAAACAGATGGCGCTGGCCTTTGTCACTGCAGCATCTCTCAGGCCCCTTCGAGCGGGTCCTGGCTGCTGCCTGCAGGCCTGGCTCAGGCCTGCTTCCCACAACCCGGGCCGCCTCAGTGACTTTGGAGACACCCGAGGCTGCTCACAAAGAGCTGAGGCTCTGGCTTGAGGTCAGGAGCCCAGTGAGTGGTGTCAGCGGAGGGTGGAATCGCAGGGCCTCGCAGAGAGTGGGGCTTTCTGGAAGGACACGAGGAAATTTAGAAATTCATTAAGGAAACGACCGGGGAGCAGGCCCTGATCCGCTCCAGCATCAGCTTATTTACTCAGCGGATGGCTGAAACCGGATCCCACCTGGTGCTTCCCTTCCAGCGGCTGGACGCCAGCCCCTCCACAGTCTGTTGTGTCTCAACAGCGTTAGGTCTCGGTGCAGCCGGCATCGCTGGGACATCTACCGATTGGGTGGGCCGGCGACTACGGACAGCGGGGGGAAAAAGGATGGAGCCAAAGAAAAGGGTCCCTCCGGCTTCCCCATCACAGAGGGGACAGTGCCGCTCCAAGGTGGTATTCCAACCCAAGCCAGAGAGGACAGGTCAGTGGCTGGGCTGTGTGACTCCAGGCAAATGACTCAACTCCTCTGAGCATCAGATTCTTCATAAAATGGGGTAGTAAGTAGATAGTCTTCATAAGATTGTTGTAAGGGGTAGAATGCCTGCGTGGCACTTAGTATAGAGCCGGTGATGGAGACAAAATGATTCTTTTCATTTACTATTTGGTACTCTGGAACTTCACTACTTCTGCAGTTTGCATGGTGATAACATAAAGCTAATGGATGAATATGCCTCTGGTCTTCATGCCTATGGGCTGATGGTTACATGCAAATATGTTCTGGTGCTGGTACATATACAGTATGCTTAGACGTTGCATAGAAATGCCGACTTATAAATTGGGCGGTAGAGTGTTGTGTGTCTTCTAACAATGCCAAAGAGGTGAGGACAGCCTTTCAGCTGGTCACACATGTAGTGAGGACTAATGTCCAGTTCTACTCATGTAGTTATTGGAGCATCTCCACCCTGGAGGAGGCTTCTTCTAGAACAGCGGTTCTCAACCTGTGGGTCGAGACCCCTTTGGGGGTCGAACGACCCTTTCACAGGGGTCGCCTAAGACCATCGGAAAATGCAGATATTGACATCACGATGCATAACAGTAGCAACATTTCATGGTTGGGGGTCACCACCACATGAGGAACTGTATGCAAGGATCGCGGCCTTAGGAAAGGTTGAGAACCACTGTTCTAGAAGCTGAGAATGGACACGGGACTAGCAACTTTGTAGAGTTTGCTATAACAACTGGACAGACGTTCTTTCATTCAGCAGGTATTCAGTTAGTGTCTGTTTTGTGTCTGGCATTGTTCCGACACTGGCTGATATGTACAGAAATTCAGCATGGGAGTTTTTGCCCTCAAAAATCCGCCGAGACCAGTTTGGCTCAGTGGATAGAGCGTCGGCTTGCGGACTGCAAGGTCCCAGGTTTCATTCCGGTCGGGGGTATGTACCTTGCTTTCTGGCACATCTCCACTGCGGGGCGTGCAGGAGGTGGCTGATCAATGTCTCTCTCTCATTGATGTTTCTGACTTTCTATCTCTCTCCTTTTCTCTCTGTAAAAAATCAATAAAATATATTTTAAAAATCCTATGGCATGACAAGAGAAAGAGCAATTTGTAGCAACAACAGTTCTGCCCCTATCAGAAGCATCCTGAGCATCCCTCTTTCAGGATCCTTTGCTTTTCATTTATGTGACTGCCGGCGGATAAAAATGCCAGCTCCAGGGGTCAGGTGGTAGCTTTAGTGTCAGAAATGTCAAGCGGGAATCACTCTCATTCCAATTGTTTTCAATAACTGAGAAAACAAAGTCAATTTTACCAAGCCCTCTAGTCACCTACGTGTCTGGTCTGAGTTCATTTCCAGTTTCACGAAATGGAAATGACTGTCCTCCTTATACAGATAAGGGGTCTGAAGTTCACGGAGGTTATGTCACTTGACTCGGGTGGCACAGACCTTCCCTGGCAGGGCTGAGGCAGCAGCATCTGAGGGGTCCCCGAACCTGGTCTCATTTCTCGAACGTTGTACCCTCTGACTGATCGGAGTCTCCTTTTCCTGCTTGTGTCTGAAGCAGCGATTCTGAATCCCTTTCATGGCCTTGCTTGTTGGTGGCCTGGAACCTTCTGGTGGCTGTCTCCCAGGTGCCATCACCTCTGTCCCCGCTGGCTTCTTGGCTGTGGCTCCTGAGACCCCACCTCTCCCTGCCACATTGGTTCAGATGGAGTCTCTCTCTCTCCCACTGTGTCTATTTTTTATTTCCCAACTCCCCGTGTATTCGAATTTTAATGCTGGGGTCTGTTTCCTGGTCGGGTCCCATGTCTGTTAGCCAATGCTATCATGTTTCCTTTAAACACATGGCCAGTGGTTTCATTCTCGGCCACATTTGGATGCCTTTTATGGCTTCTGGGAGGGAAAGGTTAATTTCCCTTTTTGGTATCTGATTTTCTTCTCTTAAAACACAAACAGCAGGCTTGCTTTCAGTTGGAATCAGAGGTCTCCTGTGGACCTGAATCACTTAGAGCCTCAAAATAATGCTTAATGTGCTGGATCCATAGTGTGTAAGTGTTCTTTTAGTGATTACTCTAAGTCCTGTTGCGTATTCCCCTGCTAAGATCCTTCCTATCTTCTCTATTCTCCCCATTTTCACATTCTCTTCCCCATTTAGGCTGCTGAGCATCTCTGTTGGGCAACCAGAGTGGCCTTGTAAGTGGTCTCTGGCTGTAGTTCTCTCTTTGCGTCCCTCTCACCCACTCCTGCCACGCAAATCTTCCAGAACAGTGGTTTTCAACCTTCCTAATGTCGCGACCTTCTAATACAGTCCCTCATGTTGTGGTGATCCCCAACCATAAAATTATTTTCCCTGCTACTTCATCACTGTAATTTGCTACTGTTATGAATCTTAATGTAAATATCTGTGTTTTCTGATGGTCTTAGGAGACCCTGCTAGCTGTTCGCGACCCACAGGTTGAGAACCACTGTTCCAGAAGGACAAATCGGATCCTATCATTCATCTGCTCCAAACCTACCATGGCTTCCTAGTCCTTACAACAAAGTCCAAATTCCTATGTGGATTAGTCCTCACGTTTCTCACTTTAATCTGAAGGTTCCTCTGAGCTTTATCAGACTCTTAGCCCAGCAAAATCTTGGGGAACCTCCTCAAGTCTCCAAAGAGGGACTTTTGTTCATTGGTAGCTCCTGGACACATGTGATGGCAGTCCTCACTCCGCCTCAAATCTCTACCTCTTCCCCTTCATTTCAACACAGTTTGTATGCCCTTCAAGGCTCAGCTCAATGCCATCCCTTCCAGCAGCTCCCCATCTTCTCTAGCTCACCCCAGTGTCTCTTGATTTTATATTTGAATTCTCAGTGTCGTCAATGCAGCGATGATAACCAGCTCCCTGGCCTCTCATCGTTTCACATAGGAGCCACAACATCTACCGAACACAGTCTCTCCAGTTAGTCCCCTGTCAAAGTGGAATTCCGATGACATACTGGCTGCTTTATACCCAGAGTTAACCCTTAAACTTCCCCAAGATCCTGGTAGTCTGGAGACCAAGAAAAGATTTTGGTTGGTGATGCAGGTCATTCAGAAAGTTTTCTGTCCCATGGCCGGAGCCTGATCAAGGGTTGCCTCTGCTCATATGTTCACATGTGTCCACTAACTCTTCACAAATGTGGCTCCTCACAGGGACCAGGGCTACCCAGTCCCTTCTCTACGGCAGAGGTGGAACGAGGCATTTGTAAACAAAACTTCTGCTGCTTTTGTGTGCCTGCTGACCACTGGTCCCCTCTCTGGCCCTTTCGTATAACTGCCATGGCTCACTTCCTAGACACACCTCTTCGTGTTGCAGGAGCCGGCGTCTGTCTCTGTATCCCTCTGCTTCCCTGGTGCTGTTCTGGAGGTCTCTGTGTGACCGGCCTGCCAACCCCTTGTTCTCGCAGTTCCTTTTATTCTCACGTCTAGTGGCTTCTCCTCTAGGCTGCTTCATTCACCTACTTTTGTGACTTCACCCTGGACTTGGTCTTTTTCTGGAATTATTCCAGGTGGGAGGCGTACAGGAGGCAGCGGATCAGTGATTCTCATCGTTGATGTTTTTCTCTCCCTCCCTCTCCCTTCCTCTATGAAATCAGTAAAAATATGTGTTAATAATGTCACCTTTTTAAGGAGTTCTATCAGATCACTCTATGCAAATGGCACCTTCGCCCTTTTAAGTCCCTATCCCCTTATTCTCCTTTATTTTTCCTCTAGCACTTATCACTAGATGGCACATTTCATTATTTCTCATATATTTTCTGTGTCTCCCCATTAGGATGTAAACTCCATGAGGCCAAGGTCTTTGGTTTGTTCTCTAATGTATGCCAAAGTTCTTGCACATAATGATCATTCAACAAATAATAATAAACAATGAAAAGGAATCTAGCCCCAGTCTGCTCCATGTGTTTATTATTATTTTTTATTTTTAAAATATATTTTTGTTGATTTTTTTACAGAGAGGAAGGGAGAAGGATAGAGAATTAGAAACATCAATGAGAGAGATCCATCGACCAGCCGCCTCCTGCACACCCTGCACTGGGGATGTGCCCACAACCAAGACACATGCCCTTAACCAGAATCAAACTTGGGACCCTTCGGTCCACAGGCCGATGCTCTATCCACTGAGCCAAACCGGTTCCAGCCATGTGTTTATTAATTCAACAAATATTTATTAGGCTTCTACTACATGTTAGTATATGTCTGCTAACATCTTCGAGGGACTCGTGCTAGGTGGTGAATAAGTCCTAGAAACCTGAGTGTTTCAGTGACAACTGAGATGACCCACATGTTTGTGGTTCAGTGTCCTCATTCCAGAGCCCAAGCCCCAGGGCTGGTGACACATGAAAGTGCTTCTGAGCAGCAGGTTTTGACATGAGCAGACTTTCACATCCTCCTGCTATGCTTGGTGTCATGCGCATTTCCTAGAGCAGTGGTTCTCAACCTTCCTAAGGCCGTGACCCTTGCATACAGTTCCTCATGGGGTGGTGACCCCCAACTATGAAATTTTGCTACTGTGATGCATCGTGATGTAAACATCTACATTTTCCGATGGTCTTAGGTGATCCCTGTGAAAGAGTCGTTTGACCCCCAAAGGGTTCGTGACCCACAGGTTGAGAAACACTGTCCTAGAGGCTGGAAAAGACAAGAAGACAATCTCGGCTCAGACCCTCATTTTCCAAGTGGAGAAATTGAGGATCATATATGGGGCATCTCCCTCCTGTTGGAGAGGAAGCTGGCTGTAGAACTCAGCAAGAATCTCTGGGTCCCGCCTCATGGGTTGGGGATCCCTCTACTGTACCCCACGGTCTCCCTTCCCGCCTTCCTCAAATCCCTCCTCACAATGTCCTCCTTTTCTTCTTGACAGTCGGACCTTGTTAGAGAGCCAGGCAATGCGTGCTATGAAAAGCAACTTTATAGCTCCGTGCTGTTATGATCATATTTGGGGGTGGGAGGGGGGTGGTGAGAATGGGAGGGAAGGAGCCAAGGAGGCTGGCCTGCATGACTGCTCTGTGTTTTAATGGGATCCCCGCTGGTCACACCCTCTCTGGGGCTCCCTTACCCCGAGGGCCACATCCCGGTCACCCAGCAGCCGGGGAAATGAAAACAGTAACCTTAGAGTCTGGAGTGGAGCTGAAGGGAAGGCGTCTACCCGAGACTCAGCACTCAGACAAGGCCACGGAGGAAGCGAAGAAAGCAAGAGCAAACACAGCAGGGGTCTTCCTCCAGGAGAGATGGAGGCATTTGTTTTTCGTGGAGACTCGAGAGTAAGAGCCTGCCACCCACACGTAGCCGATCGAGCCGCTGCACTCTGGCCACGTGGCAAAACATGATAGGAAAAGAGGGTGGAAAAGCACCTATGATATGGCAAGCTCAGCTTATCTGTGTATAAAGTATTGGCTCTAAAAATCTGGGGAGGTGGGGCTTACAAAAGTTGTGTTACAAGAAATAAATCGTTGATCATTTGGTGAAAAAAAAATATATAATTATAGCCTTGCTGTTGTGGCTCAGTGGTTGAGTGTCAGCCCATGAACCAGTGGGTTAGGGTTCAATTCCTGATCAGGGTACATGCGTGGGTTGGGAATTCGATCCCCAATAAGAGGGCATGCAGGAGGCAGCTAATCAATGATTCTCTCTCATCATGGATGTCTCTGTCTCGCTCTTCTCCCCCTTCCTCTCTGAAATCAATAAAAATATATCGAAGGAGATATAATCGTAGGGCTCTGAAATATAATATGATATCAACAACTAGCATTTATTGAGTACCTACTATGTGTTAGGCACCGTGGTAATTTCTTACACATGTTATGCAATGTCAGTCTTCAACCCTGTAAAGGAAGTACAGTGGTACCTCAAGATACGAGTGCCCTAACATACGAGATTTTTGAGATACGAGCCGTCAAGTGAGCGATTTTTGCTTTGAAATACGAGCAACATTTGAGACAGGAGTTATTGCTCGGATCGGCCGGCTGCACACGACCCACCAGTTTACCATGACTCGAGCGTCTCATAGTTTCCCATGCCTCAAGGTTACGGAACGAATTAAACTCGTATCTCAAGGTACCACTGTATTAATATTAGCCCTGGATTGTGGATGAGGAAACTGAGTTTAGACAGGTAGTAGTTTGCCTCAGATCATACAGCTAATGAAGGGTGGCATCAGGTGTTCAACCCAGAGTGGTTATTCAGATGCCATTCTGTGTTCTTTAATGCTGTTGCTATATTTCCCCCTGCTATGCTCAGAATAAATGGATCAAACAGCTTTCCTTCTTCAATGTGAAAAAAAAAATGTTGTCAAAGCAGCCAGCTGGTAAGGTGAAGAACTGGACCTTAAAATACAGGCTGATAACATTCCCCATTTTACCCAGACTTCATACACCCTTCACAACACAGACCTGCTTGTCTGTACAGCCACATGCTGGTCACACTGACCCCCTCCGCTTTCCAAAACAAGCCCAGCATGTCTCTGTGCGTGCCCTCTCCTCCCGCTACTGACAAATCCTCTCACTGTTCCCATCTCCTCTCCCGAAGGAGATGGTCCTAGATGGCTAGAGCACTATGTCATAGCCTAACCATTGGCTGGGAGCATGGTCCAGTCCTTATAAGCAGCGGAGGAGGCAGAATGTTTGGGCACACACACCGGCAGATTGGTGGATCCAGGACAATGTGTGTGGAAGTTCTTTTTGGGTTATATTTATTTTCTCAGTGAAACAAGACACGAGGTATTATGGACTGAATGATTATATCCATTTCAAACTTATATATTGAAGTCCTCACTCTCAATGTGATATTTGGACGTAGTGCCTTTGGGAGGTATTTAGGTTTAGATGAGGTCAGGAGAGTTGAACTGGTGCCTCCAAAGGAAGATGATGACAGATTCCCTTTCTAAGTGCACACATCCAGAAAAGACCGTGTGTGCAAACAGCAAGAAGGTGGCTGCGTACAAACCAGGAAGAGAGCCCTCACTCAGAACTGAATCTGCCAACACCTTGATCTTAGACTTCCCACCCTCCAGAACTGTGAGGAATAATGTCTGTGGCTTCAGCCACTCAACTTATGCTATTTGTTACAGCAGCTCAAGTTGACTAAGACAGTAATTGGTATCAATAAGTGGATGCTGCTGTATAAAATACTTAAAAATGTAAACGGGGCGTTGGAACTTACTGATGAACAGAAGCTGAAAAGTTTTGAGGTGCATGATAAAAAAATAAAAGTCAAGATTGCCATAAAAGGATTGTTAAAGGAGACCATGGCAAGGTCTCAGGAAGGAAAGGGGAGAATTTGTAGAGAAAGGTTGCATCTCAAAGAATGCATCAATGATCGCGAACAGAATGCTGATAGAAAAATGGGTGGTAAAGACCATTCTGGTGAAACCTTAGAGGGAGATGAGGAACATGCTCTTGGACATGTTTATAACAAGGAAGCAGCGATCCTTGGGATGAAGTAACTCAGCTGAATTGCATGTATGCACTAATGTTTGGTGGAAGGCAGACCTCGCACCGGATGAAACCGGAGACTGAGCTGAGGAGATTTCTGAGCGAAGTGTTGAAGGAGCCGCATGTTCCTTCATGGTAAACTGAGCCAAGAGGCACAAACCGAAGAGGGAGTCGTTGAGCCAAAAGGACTCAGGAACAAAGATTTAGAAAAGTCTCAGCCTCTCCGTATGTCAGAGAGCACAAAGGAAGGGGCTGAGCAGCCATTGGTAAGGAGACTAGTGTGGGCGAGAACGATGGTCCAATCACCACCTCCCGCCACCCCTGGCAGAAACACCACCAGCTTGAATGAGCGGGATGGACAGGGGAAAAGGAAGGAAGGCTGCTGGACATCTTAGAGCCTCCAGGACAGGCAGGGAGAGCTATTCGCCTGCAGACATGGCCTGTTTTTCAAGACCAGGAAAGGGGAACTCAGTGGTGCTTCAGATGATCTCTCAGGGCTGCCTCATTGGTTGCAACAGGCCAGACAGCGGGTTCCTGGGTGTGTGACCCTGCCTATCGGTCACAGTGGGTCCTGAAGGTGGGACTGCTGCTCCGGTGGGTCCAGATGGTGCAGCTTTGAGCCAAAGAGGAGGACTCCTCCTCCTCCTCCTCCTCCTCCTCCTCTTCTTCTTCTTCTTCTTCTTCTTCTCCTCCTCCTCCTCCTCCTCTTCTCCTCCTCCTCCTCCTCCTCCTCCTTCTTCTTCTAATATATTTTATTGATTTTTTTACAGAGAGGAAGGGAGAGGGATAGAGAGTTAGAAACATTGATGAGAAAGAGACATCGATCAGCCGCCTCCTGCACTCCCCCTACTGGGGATGTGCCCACAACCAAGGTACATGCCCTTGACCAGGATCGAACCTGGGACCTTTCAATCCACAGGCCAACGCTCTATCCACTGAGCCAAACTGGTTTCGGCCAAAGAGGATTATTCTTACTACTTGTCTTGCTAGACTTTAAACTTGCTTGGGGCCTGTCATTCCTTTGTCCTTCCAATTTCTCCCTCTTCTAATGGGACCCTCCCTCCTCTCTCTGTCTTCCTATTGTATTTTGGAAGCCCGTAACTTACCTGGTTTCACAGATTCTCAGCTGGAGAAGATTTTTTTTTTAACGTGTGTTAGGATGAATATTACCGCACATCTCACCAATATTTCATTTACAAGATTATCGTTTGAGAGAGCCTGTGAGATTTCAGAAGCACGAAGCAGGCACAGTGGATGGTTCCAGAGAGCGGGAGGCCGACATCAGAGAGAAGTGCTGTAGGCTTGTCAGGCAGCTTTAAAGACACATGAGAGAATGGCTGTCACACATCGACGTGAGATCCATCCCTACGGTTCATGTTTTTCCCCAGCACATGCACTTACCCAGGTCCAGAAGCAGACTTCAATCTGATTGGGGCTTGGGGTGTTCTAGGTAAGCACCAGAGAGGAGACAGCAGCAAGGAGGTGCGGGCTTGTGCAAGGGCCTGTGGAATCTGAGTCAGGCAGGAAGAGAGCCAAGACACAGAAAAGAATCACCAGAGAAAGTGAGCTGAGGGCTGAGGGAGGGGGAAACAGGGGGAGCTGGAGGTTGAGATGAGGGTGGGGGCTACGGTAGTTGGTTATGGTGGGTTTCCAGGTCTGACTGAGATGGTGGAAGACAAGATCATTGGAGGAGAAAAGGCCAGCGAAGGGAGAGGCCAGATTGTTTGAAGGTTTATCTGTGAGGGTAACTGTCGTCTCCAGTTGAGTGCGAGGAAGGGACAGTCGAGCTGTGTGGCTGATGGCACGCATTTCCAGGGAGCAGTGCAACTTCAGGGAGGAGCAAGAGACAGTGATGGGAAGTGGCATAAGGAGGAATTGGGGTTCTTCCTCCCCCCCCTCCAGTTCCAGAGAGCTTCGTAGAGAAGCAGCTATCTTTGAGGGGTTATCAGAAGCGGTGTTCTTGCAGGTTTTAGTGAGAACAAAAATCTCTGGCACGGTCAGAGAAGGAGCCCCGTTGGAGGGGGTCTTACTGGTGGCAGACCGGCCTACCCCGGGCTCTGTACATCAGAGTCCTGGTGTGGTATCTTAATAACCGACCCTCAAAATCATGGTGGATGCAAGAATGGGAATGATTGTCCTGATATTTTAAGCCTTCCTGGCCCTCACATCTGGGGCATCCACTTGCTGAGTAGACAAGGGAATGAATAAATGAATGGATGCCCAGTTCAGACTGGATGGAACTTAAGGTATGCGCCCCTCTGTCTGCTCCTACTGCAGGTTGGGTCCACAAACAGCTCTCTCTACCTGACTCTCAAGGTCCTTCCCGTTCTGGCCCCTTCCAACCTATCCCATCTCGTTTCCTCCTCTTTCCAAAGTCAGACTCTCTCCCCGACAGATCGGGCTCCGAGCTGTCCTCTCCAAACACCGCACTCATTCCTGCCTCCTGGCCTTCGCTCAGGCATTTCCTCCCGCCAGAATGGCCTATTGTCACTGCTTCCCCAGCCCCTGCTCTCCTGTCCTTGGAGGCGCAGGCCAGTCTCATTCCTCGGCAAACCTTTCCTGATATTAAAACCTGCCCTTCTCGGGTTTTCTACCGCTCGTGTGAAAGGTCCCGCACACTGCAGAGTGAGCTATATCTTGTCTTTGATTATTATTCTTGTGTTTTTTTATGTTGAAAAGATTAACCTCGCTTTGCCAGAGGAACACGGAGTTTCTTGAGGGGAGGGGCGTGTTTTCTGGTCGGTGCGCTCTCTTTTTTGCAGACTCTCCCTCTGCCAAGCTCAGCATCCTGCGGCCTGTGTCCAACTGGAGGCTGTGTCAGCCACTTCTGTCGGTGCTTGCCTTCCTCCTTTGATTTCCCTGACTCTGCAGATTTCCTGTCCTTTCTGGCTTCTCCCCTTGCCGCCCCCCCCCCATCACTCTGGTGTGGGGTTCTCTTTACACATGGTGTGTCTGGCTTGCCTTCCTTTTCCTTGAGTAGCGGGCTCACACAGTTCAGGTCAGGATTCTCTTCTTTCTTCTCTGTCTCTCCCCACCCCCCCATCTTAGCCATGCTAAAGCCTTTACCAGTCCTCCTCGAAGCAAATCAAGGTTAACCTTCCAAACCTGGCTACTTCCCCACAGACCAGAGTTACTCCCCTAACTCCGCACTGAACATTTTCACGTGGATGACCACATGCGGCCTCCAACTCAACATGTTTAAAATCTAAACTGGCGTCTCTCTTTTGATGTTAGTTTTGACAGCAACACCAGTCTCTTTGAGCACCGGAAGTTTCTCTGGGCTTCATTATGGTCCGTGGGGTAAAATTTAAGCTGTCATGATGCACAAGGACCTTGGTGTGACCTGGCCTACACTGACCTCTCCAGCTTCATCTTCCTGACCTTGCAACTCTACCGAACTTCTCCATGCTCCTCCCAATGTGACATTCAAGTGCATATCTTCATGTTCTTGACCGTGCTCTTCCTTCTGCCTGGATGCCAATGCTTTCTTCTCTATTTGGGCATGCTCCTAGATCAGTGGTTCTCAACCTTCCTAAGGCCACGACCCTTGCATACAGTTCCTCATGTGGTGGTGACCCCCAACCATGAAATTTTGCTACTGTTATGCATCGTGATGTAAATATCCGCATTTTCCGATGGTCTTAGGGACCCCTGTGAAAAGGTCATTCAACCCCCAAAGGGGTCTCGACCCACAGGTTGAGAACCACTGTCCTAGATCCTTGTAAGCTGTCTGAGAATAGGCATCGTTATTATCTTATTCATATTGATTTATGGAAGAGAGATTAGGAGCTCACGATGGACCGATGGAGTGTGGGGTACTGTCAGTCATCTCCTGGGGGAGCAAGTTACTAGCAAGTTCAAACTGGACATCTTTAAAGCAGTCTTTATAACTTTATGAAAAATTAACTAAGAAGAAGTCACAAAATAATGTGACACCTACCTTAAGGATGCTGGGCCAACTTGTGATCTGCCCTTAATTGCTCATCTTTTCCCACGATCTGGGGCTTTTATGATATACTTTCTCAGGTGGTGTTGACCCACCGATTTTTATCAACTCGATTATCCCTCTTAACGTTTGAGATTTATGAGGTGCAAGCCAGGCTTTCAGCTGCACTGTAATTGTGTTAACTGCAAATGCAATTAATTGGGTCACCTTGGGGGAAGAATTTCACAGCTACATTTGGGGGAGCGTGGTAAGTCCCTTATTAAAGTAGTATGTGTTGAAATTCTCAAGAGAAAGCCCAGATTCTATGATTTTTGTGAGGCCTGATTATATCCATCTCTCTCCTCCTCCTCCTCCTCCTCCTTCTTCTCCTCTTCCTCCTCTTTCCTCTTCTTCTTCTTCTTCTTCTTCTCCTCCTCCTCCTTCTCCTCTTCCTCCTCTTTCCTCTTCTTCTTCTCCTCCTCCTCCTCCTCCTCCTTCTTCTCCTCCTCCTCCTTTTTCTTCTTCCTCCCCCTCCTCCTCCTCCTCCTCCTCCATTTTTCCTCCTCCTCCTCCTCTTTCTTCTTCTTCTTCTTCTTCTTCTTCTTCTTCTTCTTCTTCTTCTTCTTCTTCTTCTTCTTCTTCTTCTTCTTCTTCCTCTTCCTCCTCCTCCTCTTCTTCTTCTTTTCTTCCCCTTCTTCCCCTTCTTCTCCTCCTTCTTCTTCCCCTTCTTCTCCTTCTCCTCCTTCCCCACCCCCCCCTCCTCCTCCATTGCTGTTTATCAAGGCCACTGGTAGCTGCTTGCTCGCTGCAGTTCCCTTTGGGGGATACCAGCAAAGGAGGGAGTCCTTTTACCTCTGCTACACCGGCTGTCGGAATCAATACCCTGGGCCTCCCACGAGACACGGGATACCTGTTCTCCGGACTGGACTGGCTCTTCATCATCTCTGCCGCAGGCCGCCTGCCCAGGGCCCGGCTCCTGGGCAAGGGCTCCAGTGCCCTTTCCTGCTCCCAGCATGCGCCGACCCCTGCCTGTGTTCACTCCGGGGCCTCACCTCGTAAATCACGTCACCTGGTGCTCAAACAAGGTCAGATTGTGCGCGATTCTGCAGAAGGGATTGGGACCTCTCTATCCGGGTGCCATTTTCACGGTAGACCTTTTGGCCAAAGAAGAGGTCAGGAATAGGGTGGATGGTGGAAGGTGTGTGTGTGTGTGTGTGTGTGTGTGTGTTGGGGGAGGGGCTCAAGCAGGTCAGGGTCCTCCTGCTTTGGCTAAGGCACCTTTGCAATGTTTGAAGGCGCTTCCACCCCTTGAGCATGGTGGGGGCGGGGTGAGGAGAGAGGTGCTTAAGATGCCAACACAAATAAAAATAGCGCGCAGAGGGCTCACTTCTGAGGCCCCCTGGTACAGATTTGGGGATCCTTCATCTTGGTGGGTTTCCGAAATGTCACAAATATATGTTCTCCAGGAGGCTCACTGTTTTCTTTTTCTTCTTCTTCTTCTTTATTTTCTCGATGCCCCTGCTTTGCAGCCGGGACCTCAGCCCAAAGACTCAGGTCCCGTCAGTGAGGGGCAAGGCCAGCCCAGGCCCCAGAGCCATTCAGGATTTTCTGGGTCGCAATTAAGCCAGCGCAGCTCACCACAGCCACAGAGGTGCTGTTTATCCAGGGCAAGTGCTCGGTAATTTATTTAAAATAATCCATCTCTCCCAAAGAAAAGGGCCATTGAAGCTCCCCCCGCCTCTCCCCTCCCTCCAGCCCCCTCCTTGCAGGCCTCTGCTGAAAGGCCCTCTCTGGATGCCGTTTCACTGGCCACCGCTCCAGGTCCCCCCCAAGTGACTCAGGCTCCCTGCCCCCCAACTCCTGGCTCTCTCCCCCTTCTTGTTGCTTTCTCTCCCTCAGATTTTACGAAAGAGGCTTGTTTTCTTTCGCACCGGTCATCAGACTGGGCTCTCCCCACCCTTTCTTGCTCTGTAACTGTACAATGAAATGAAAATACAGCCCGGCCGTTAGCAGTGATGAATGCCAGCCAGTTCGATAACAGCCGGGCGGGAGGTGCCGGGCATCGGGGGACGGAGGGCAGCCCCAGAGCCCGCTTCTTTATGGCCCCTGGCTAATGAGCGCCGCGCGAGGCCTTTTACTGGATATGAATTGATGAGCTGAAAATGAGATTACATCCCCGGCGCGACACCCGCCACAAAGAGCCCTTTCTTCCCGCGCCCCTCCCGCTGCCAGGGCGCTGGGGGCTCCGGATCGTGCCTTTCTCTGGTTTTCTGGAAGGTCTGGGATGAGCACAGGTGTGGCTGTGGCAGAGACGGGCTGATCAGCGGAACCCTCTGAACCAACACGGGACACACGTGCAGGGCAGGCGGGCCCTGGCCTCTGGGTTGTGGGTTTACAGGTTCCCAGGAGGCAGGGAACGTGGATGGGACCTGGTTTCTGAGTCAAGCTGGCCCAGCGGGGAGCTGGGCTCTGACTCATTCGCTCCACATTGTGGACAGCCTTTCCCTGCCCTGAGCTCTGCTGTCTTCTTGGTTCAATGGGTATAACGGATTTCTGCAGGGTTATCAGGACTGGATGGAATAATGTGTATACAATGAGCACAGGGTCTTAAAAATCTACTTTTTTCACTTCCTCCCTCCTTCCTTCTTCCCTCCCTTCTTCTCTCCCTTCCTCTCTCCCTCATTTCCTTCCTCCCTCCCTCCCTTCCTTCCTTCCTTCCTTCCTTCCTTCCTTCCTTCCTTCCTTCC
>PVJN01017111.1:0-41066 GCA_004026805.1 Lasiurus borealis
TAAATACAAAATGCTGTGTGGTTAGTAAAGTTCCATCTTTTTGCTAAACTCAGTACATGATTACTAATTGTCTGAAAATAACCAATTAAATTTCCTTTCTTACCCCAAGATCTCGGGAATTGTCCACATGAACAGAAACATAGCGAGCATTGATTCCTTTTACACAGTTGATGGTGATGTTCTTAGTTTTGTTTTTATCCTCATCTCCTGATTCCCAAAAGGTTTCCGTGGAACCATCTGTCAAACTGCCAATCATGGCAGGCCGGCTTGAAGTTTTTATATCAACAATGCTGGTTAAGTCCTTTAAGCACATTACTATGCATAATTCCTATCGGAAACAATTATAATTATAATAGTAAGGTAAGATCATGATATATTAGCTACCCCCCTTTGGAAATCTGCAATGATAATAAATCATGAGATAAGAAATAATACGCAGTTGTATAGTAACAGGATAATTGTTAAATGACTGACCTGACTCATAGCTTCAAAGCCAGATTGTATACTGATGCTAAAACTCTCTTCGCTATCTCCATCATCTGATTTTGACAAAATGTTGTTAATGTGATGAAATACATTGCTCTGATGGAGGAACTGGTGATCAGATTGCTTGAATTTTAGACTCCAGCATCTATAAAGGTATAAGCAATATATTAAATAATTCTTTTTCAGGAATTTCTAAGAAATTCTAACATTTCAAGTAATCTTATTGATCTAGGTAAAAATGGAAATTTAAAAAAACTCCAGGAAACAAAAACATTACTATTGGTGCTTTTATAAAGTAAAATTAATTTATAAGAAAAAATAGTATAAGTTCTAAAGCAGGTTCACTCATTTTAAATCTAGATAAACTAGAAGCCTGATGCACGAAAATCCATGCACTTGGGGTGGGGAGGGATGTCCCTCAGCCTGGCCTGCACCCTCTCGCAGTCTGGGACCCCTTGGGGGAATGTCCAACTAACAGTTTAGGCCCATTCCCTGGGGGATCTGGTCTAAGCTGGCAGTCAGACATCACTCTAGCAGCCTGGGGGGATCAGGCCTAAGTTGTTAGTAGGACATCCTTAGTGCTGTTGCAGAGGTGGGAGAGGCTCCTGCCACCACTATTATTCCAGAAGCTGACCAGCACTCCCCCTGTGGAAGCACACTGACCACTTGGGGGCAGCTCCTGAGTTGAGCGTCTGCCCCCCTAGTGGTCACTATACACCATACTGACTAGTTGTTCTTCCATTAAGGTCAATTTGCATATTATCATTTTATTTCATAGGAGTGTATACATGAAGATAAAGGCTATAGAAGCAAAAAAAAAAAGGCTATAAATCAGTTTTGTGATAAGTGTTAACTATGACAGATTCTCAAATGTATTAGTCTTACAATTCCAATACTATTTGTATTTCAAAAATCTTGTGAGGAGAAAACAAAATCTTCCCTCTGTTGATCTTACCCATTAGTGATGTGGGTAGTACAAATCATTGCAATGACCTATCTCTTACAAAAATCAATAGAGAATTTATTTATATGTTAGTCTCCAGTATATGTGGATCTAATAACAAGGTTCACAATGTAAATGTTAAAAACTCAGCAGGTTTGGACTTAAAAGGAGGTGATGCTCCTCAAGGAAATTTTAAGATTAATTATATATAACTTCATTTTTCTTAAGATTATTTTTAATTCAAAATCCTATTTTGATTTATATATTTGAAATTTCATTCTCCCTCTCTCATTTTGTGATATTTAAGATTCTATTTTTAGGCAGCACTTAGAAAAGTAATTTGGGTTAGGAAAGAGGGAAAAGTGAAGAAGATCCATATTATATACAGGAGCAAACAGGTGTAGGCTTAGAAGAGGAACAATTCTAGTTTTAGACAGGAATGAGGGAGGCACCATTCACATATATAGGGATTCTTCATATCTTACTATTTATATCTGCAAATAGAGCAAAAGGGGCCTTCTAAGCATTTTGAACTTTGAATAGCCCATAAAATGCCCTCTCCAATGTACCTAGAATATTTAGACATAAAATTACCTTAGGGCCATTTGCTGTAATGAACTGCCACTGGGAAGAGACATCATAAGGTCGGAGATAGTTTGAAGTAAGCGATGAAATGTATGTGGTAAAGGATGAGCGGCTTCACCTGCAATCACTATATCTGAGAGTGGATGTTCACATACTCTTGTATCTTTGTCCTAAGACAGAAATTGAAAGAAAGTTGACCAGTTGCTGTATTGAAAGCATTTCCCCCCAAAAAGAATCTTATGTATACTTAAAAGTATTGTTACTTTCAAGATACTCCTGTAACAGAAATATACATAACAAAACCAAACTATATATAACCAAAACATACATTAAGATTTCACGTAGCCCTAACCGGTTTGGCTCAGTGGATAGAGCGTCAGCCTGTGGACTGAAGGGTCCCAGGTTCGATTCCGGTCAAGGACATGTACCTTAGTTGCGAGCACATTCCCAGTAGGGGGTGTGCAAGAGGCAGCTGATCAATAATTCTCTCTCAATGATGTTTCTAACTCTCTATTCCTCTCCCTTCCTCTTTGTAAAATTCAATTAAATACATTAAAAAAAATTAAGATACCTAAGAATAAACCTAACTAAGGAGGTAAAAGACCTGTACTCAGAAAACTTCAAGACATTGTAGTTGAATAGCCAGTGTTTGGTGGAAGAAAGATAGCTGGAAGAGAATGGTCTAGAACACTGGTTGGCAAATATCCAATAAGGGCCTCATCTCCAAAATTTAAAGAGAACTCATACATCTTAACAAAGGAGAAGATAAACAATCCAATCAAAGAATGGGCAATGGACTTAGACACTTTTCAAAAGTGGACATACAGAAGAGCAAGGGACTTATGAAAACATATTCAAAGTCATTAAGCATCTGAGAGATGCATATCAAAACAACAATGAGGTACCATCTCACACCTGTCAGAATGGCTATCATCAATATATTGACAAACAACAAGTGCTGGAGAGGATGTGGAGAAAAAGGAACCCTATTGCACTGCGGTGGAAATGCAGATTGGTGCAGCCACTGTGAAAAACAGTAAGGAGTTTCCCCCAAAAATTAAAAATGGAACTCCCATTTGACCCAGTAATTCCACTTCTAGAAATATATCTCCAGAAATCAGAAACAGCAGTCAGAAACACCTATGTTCATAGCAGTACAATTCACAATAGCTAAGATTTGGAAACAGCCTAAATGCCCATCAGCAGATGAGTGTATTCAAAAACTGTGGCACATCTATACAATAGAATACTATACTGCTGTAAAAAAGAAAGCACTCTTATCACTCACAACAGCATGGATGGACCTGGAGAGCATTATGCTAAGTGATATAAGCCAGTAAGAGAAAGATAAATATCGCATGATCTCACTCATTTGTGGAATATAATAAACAAAAATAGATAAAGAGACAGAGAATCATTGAACAGACCATCAAACTTCAAAGGGAAGGGAGGAGAGGGTGTAGGGGGATAAGAGATCAAAGGACTTGTATGCATGCATATAAGCATAAGCAATGGACATTAGACACTAGGCGGGGGGTGGAGGGTGGGGGGGGCGAGAGAATGTGCTGGGGGATTGGGGTGGCCGGGGAGCAGTCAATGAAGGGAGAAAGGAAACATATGTAATACTATTTGTAATACGTACTTTAAACTAAGGAATTTTAAAAAAGATTAATTATGTTTATATTATTTTTAGGAATGAATACCACATAAACGTATCTATTCTGGTGTAATCACAAATCTATCAGCAGAAGAAATGAGCTATTCTTTTCTTTGAGCCTCACCCAAATTGCTGAACCAATAAAGCAATTGTTTTAACTCAGTAAGTTTTGGGGTGGTTAGTTATGTGGGGATAAAATGCTGTTACAGATATGTAAAAATCTCACATTGTAATTGTGGATTTTTTTCTATTTTTCCTTGTAGTTCTGTTAATTGTTTATTCTGTTATTTTTTAAAGGCTTTATAAGGCACATACATGCTCAAAATTAATCTTTTATCATATTGTAGAGAGCCTCTTTATCTCTCTTAATTTTTCTTGAAGTTTATTTTTTTCTGATGTTCTCTTTTTCTTACTTTTACTTTTCCTGGATCACTGTTTTGGATGTAAAAAAATCTAGCATTTGTTTTTATTCTCTATCTATTGTAACAGTTTTGTTATTTAAATGGAAGATTTTATTCCAGATATGGAAATGAAGCCCAGAGGTAAAAACCAGGCTGGTCCTAGGTTTCCAGTGTCCTAGTTTAATACCTGTCCATTATGCAGGCTGTTGCCAATAAAATCCAAGTTCCTTCCAAACAAACACTGGAATTTCATATCCCTACACAGAATCAATGCTGATATCTTACACAATTGTTGTAAGGTAGACTGACATATATAATGTTGCCCTCTTTATTTAAATATAGTACTGTAACAGCATCTTCCAGTTGATTAATGACAATGATGCTTAGTGAGAAATCACAAATGACTGACAGCATTTTTGCCAGAGAGAACACTGTGTATATTTAATATGTTGTTCATAGCATTGAAATTGGATTCTTTTCTTTAGATTATATAATCTGTGCATGATCTCATGCAAATTATTATACTATCTGAAAGTGTTTCTACTGTCTTATAAAAATACTGACAATTAAAATAAAATCCTTCTTACTTGTTCTGCGTTTTCTTTGTTTGTTTTATTTTCCTCGTCCTCTTCTTCTTCTGGTTCCACTGGAGCAGGAGTCAGGGATGCCACAAAATGCCACAGAATATCATGGAGAGAAGTTGTTTGGATGACATTGCATAGAAGCCAGTTGAAAGCCTGAATAAATAACGGTTAAATGAGTTCAAGATGAAAAGAAAATATACAAGTAAAAAAATTCAGGGCTTTTCTTAATTGGAAACAAAGTACCTCCAGATTAAGTGTTTCAATGAACTCTAGGAAGCCAGACTTTTGTTTCACTGAAATACACTGATGAACTTGAAATAGTCACAAATTTTGGTCCTAATTTAAAAAACTAATTATAATAGGGAAAATAATATTTATAAAGTGCAATACCGAAATACTTTTTTAAGCCACATTTTACTTATAAATGTGTCTTATATTAATTTACTCAAACACATCCCCCCCCCAGCTTGCATTTAAGATCAACATAGCCTTTGCCTCAAGCATCACACAAGCTACCATTTAATTAAATATATTTATTTGTTCCCATCAATAAAGTAGTAGGTTATCATATGTGTAATAATGAAAAAAAATTTACTATATTAAGTCTATGATATTCAGCAATCCTATTATTTCCAGAGAACAGAGACTCAGATCCTATCTAATAAAAAGAGTAATATGCAAATTGACCATCATTCCAACACACAAGATGGCTGCCTTCATGTGGTCACAAGATCCTGCCCCTAATGTGGACACAAGTTGGCCACCACAAGATGGCCAGCAGGGGAGGGCAGTTGGGGGAGGCTAGGTCAGCAGGGGAGGGCAGTTAGGGGTAACCAGACCTACAGGTGAGGGCAGTTAGGGGTGACCACACCTGCAGGGGAAGGCAGTTAGGGATGACCAGGCCTGCAAGGGAGGGCAATTAGGGGTGACCAGGCCTACAGGGCAGGGAAGTTAGGGGAAATCAGGCTAGCAGAGGAGCAGTTAGGCATCAATCGGGCTGGCAGGGGGTGATCAGGCTGGCAGGCAGAAGTGGTTAGGGGTAATTGAGAAGGCAGGCAGGTGAGCTGTTGGGAGCAAGTAGTCCTGGATTGTGAGAGGGATGTCCAACTGCCCTAGGATCAGGCCTAAACAGGCAGTCAGACATCCCTCAAGGGGTCCCAGATTGGATAGGGTGGAGGCTGGGCTGAGGGACCACCCCCCCCATGCATGAATTTCATGCATTGGGCCTCTAGTAAATTATAATTGTTAGGTTTATAACTCAAAAGCATATTTACCCCCTTTGCATGATCATTCTAACTGAAATGACACTGTGATGACAACTTTTTCAAAAAAGATAATACAAGGACTCAAATAATAAAGCAATGTAGAAATAAATTTCTAAAATCATTTCTACTCATAAACTTAAGAGTTTAATTTTGATGGGAACATTTGATATTTTCAATTGGCTAATGTCTCTTAACTTCTTGCAATTTCTGTTTGGTAAAAAGGTGACATTTAATAGATTCATCACGGTTTATATGATCAATTAATCAATAACCACATTGATGTATTCATACCTCCATAGCAAAAACTCGACAAGCAGATTTCCTTAGGGCCTGTTTCATTGCTATTTCAAGACCTTCTAGATCATGATGCTGAATAACAAAAGCTAAAACTGGCCATTGGAAATTTCGTTCTCCTTTGGAAAGAGAGCTGTGGGCTGAGATTAGCCGGGAAAGCTCAGGAGATGGATGTCTCAAGAGAGAAGAACCAACTTCTATTAAGAAAAAAAGGTATTAATGTTCATAGGCAATATATCAGGTTAATATACTTAAGATTATATTTAAAAATAATAGTACCTAACTTATTCACTATAGAGCTTTGGTTTTTGTGTTTTTTTTTTTTTCACTTCACATAAATCACATTGAATAAAATTCTTATTGAGGTTTAAAAAGTTTAAAATCTTACTTTCCTAAAGTCATATAGCTATAATATTGTAGGAGGTGGGTTTTGAATCCCAGGCTGAATCTAAGTTCATGCTTTCAAAAACACTAAATGATTTTTCTCCCTAAATGAAATCTGTATTTCATCCCCACCATTTTCTAAAGGACTGCTTTGTAATGAATGTGCCTCAATAAAAGCTCAAAAATATTTGTTAAATGAACACAGAAATCTTTGGGGGATGCTCAATATTTTTCTTGAAGATCTTCAATAAAATACAAAGTCATCTACTATAAATATTAGGCCATTATTTTAATAGTGATCTACCTAATAAGTAATAACCATAATGTCTTTTTTCTTGGTTTTCTTTCTTTACTTTACTCTTGGGACAGAGTTAACCAGCCCCAGTTTGGGTCTTAATACCAATTCGTCCAGAGTATCTATTTTATTACTGGTTAAGAGTTTCAAATCCACAGATTTTATTATCTATTCAAAGTGGTACTAGCTGTAAAGAGTTATAAGCTTCTATGGGGAGTGAGAAGATAACTGTGAAAGTATAAGTCACTGGAATTGCTGGTTCAGTGTAGCTTAGTTGAAGGGATAATGGTAGCAACATTTGGCTTAGATGACTAACAAGTAAGATTTTAAATTTCAATTTATTCTTGAGTAATCACTGGATGATTGTTGGCTCTCTTTAAACTGAGATGCAAAATTTATGCTCAGTGGATAGAGCATCAGCCTGTGTACCAAAGGGTTCCAGGTTTGATTCCAGTCAAGGGCACATATCTTGGATGCAGGTTCCTTTCTGTCTGGGGCACTGGTCAGGGCCCTGCAGGAGGCCAACCAATTGATGTGTTTCTTTCACATCAGTATTTCTCTTCTTTCCCTCTTTAAAAATCAATGAAAAACTATTCTTAGTGAGGATAAAAAAAAAAAAAGAAACAAAATTTAGAAAGGCACACTTAAAGCCATGTTACATAGAAGAAATGTCTACAACAATTTAAAATTTATCCATTTCTTTCCCTTCAAAAATTGAATATTCAAAAATATCTGCATAATGCCAGTGTAGCTCAGTGGGTGAGCATCAACCTATGAACCAGAAGGTCACTGATTGATTCCCAGTCAGGGCACATACCAGAGTTGTGGGTTCGATCACTAGTAGGGGGCATGTAGGAGGAAGCTAATCAATGATTCTCTTTCATTTTTGATGTTTCCATCTCTCTTTCCCTTTCTCTCTCAAGTCAGTAAAAATATTTTTTTTAAAAAAAGGAAAAAAATCTGCAAATAAAACTATTTGAGTTATTCAATCTTCCCTTTTTATTTTTATACTTACCAGTGTCTCCACTGTTAATTCTTCTTCTAGGAATGGCTTTAACTCGTGCAGGTAAAATGGAGTGTTGTTTATCATATTCAGAAGCAACAACTGAGTATGATCTTTGGAAGACAGTTCTCTTTGCAAGATCAGTATCAGTTATGGGACTAGTTTCCAAACTGCAGATAAGAAGACAGACAAAAATTTAGGTGAAGCCGAAACCTGTTTGGCTCAGTGGATAGAGTGTCGGCCTGAGGACTGAGGGGTCCTGGGTTCGATTCCAGTCAAGGGCACGTGCCTTGGTTGCAGGCACATCCCCAGTGGGGGGCATGCAGGAGGCGGCTGATCGATGTCTCTCTCTCATCAATGTTTCTAACTCTCTATCCCTCTCCCTTCCTATCTGTAAAAAATCAATAAAATATATTAAAAAAAAAATTAGGTGAAAAGTAAGTGAAGAAAGTCTATACGTACTTAGTTTATAACAGTGTAATCACATATGTAAACCTGTATTTCATGCGGAAAAACACAAATTCAAAACCAACTTAATATTCTCTCTTTAGTGTAATGAGGGGTAAAAAACTAATTTTTAGCATTGCAGTTATATTATGGTTAGAACAGTCTATATGAGAACTTAGTGGTTTTCATGTAGGATAAACTAATTTTTTTTTCTATTTATTATAGGTACCACCATTAAAAACACTTTTCCTTTATCGGGCATTTTATTAAAAAGAAAGTAGCCGAAACCTGTTTGGCTCAGTGGATAGAGCATCGGTCTGGGGATTGGGGGGTCCCGGGTTCGATTCCGGGTCGGGGGCATGTGCCTTGGTTGCGGGTGCATCCCCAGTGGGGGGTGTGCAGGAGGCGGCTGATCGATGTCTCTCATCAATGTTTCTAACTCTCTATCCCTCTCCCTTCCTCTCTGTGAAAAATCAATAAAATATATTTAAAAAAAAAAGAGAGAAGTAGCTTCCCTTCTTTTTCCTCTAAGTCAAATCTGCAAACTATTTAAAAAATATATTTTATTAATTTTTTTAAAGAGAGGAAGGAAGAAAGATAGAGAATCAGAAACATCGATGAGAAACATCAATCAGCTGCCTCCTGCACGCCCCCTACTGGGGATGTGCCCGCAACCAAGCTATGTGACCTTGACCGGAATCGAACCCTGGGACCTTTCAGTCCACAGGTTGACCCTCTATTCACTGAGCCAAACTGGTTTCAGCTGCAAATTGCTTTTTTCACATATTCTTTTTTTTGTCACCTCATTCCAAATTGTGACATTTTTGCTCACTTTGAGTTCTGGAATTATTTCTTTTCTATCATTCAAGCTGTGTTTGAATCTTACGTCCCTCAGTAAAGCTTATATATTTTCTAGTTAGTGGCCAATTCCTAGCCATTTTCTTAACTCACCACCTAAGTGTGTGTACATTCTTGTTTGAATGGACTATAAATGTTGTATAGAACTGGGGGTTAATATGCCTAGATGTCGGTTTGGGCTGCTTGTTTCCCGAATGACTAGAGTACAAGAATATGTTAATTTAATATTTCCTACAAAATACTTCTTTTATCTACCTTGTTTCATAATCATTGTCAACATTATTCAATTCCATATAGCTAACTGAAATCTTTGACTAAAATGTATAAGCTTCTCAACTGAACTGTTAAGATTATCTTTGTATGTTTACAAGTTATTCCTCTTTCTAAAAGTCTCAGTGGTACCCAATTTCCTCTGTATTACATTTACATAATTCTATTCAGTTTCCAAAAAGCTCTTTATTCTGATACTACTATACCTAATTGGGGGTGAGTGTGTAGGAGAAAATTGTAAGCAATATTTCAAGAAGTTCAAGATTTATTTCAGTGCTTTCTCTCTGATGAAAACTTCTCTAAGCACTGCCTCAAAGCGACCTTTCTCTAGTTGGTTTACTAAGCACTAAATGACATCATATAATAGGAAGTTTTATTATTACTTCATTAGTGGTTTTTTCAAACTAGTCTGCTTTTGCTTCAAAGACCTTGTAACTTACTTCATGTATGTAGGCTTTTTTTTATATTGCTCTAATAGTTAGCAAAGCTGACTCAATGTCCTTCCTGAGATGGAAGGATATACTAAAGAACTTCTAGACCATTCTCTTCCAGCTGTCCTTCTTCCACCAAATCCTGGCTATTCAACAGAAAGGAGAGAACCCAAATACCTTGGTGGCATAGACTTCATATTGCTCTCTGGCTCTTCAAATACATTAGGACTTGCATCAGGAGTTACTGATATGTACGGGGCAGGTACAGATGTTGAACGGAGATATCTCATTTCATCCTGAAATAAGTTGTCATCTTGATAGCCCACAAAATTTTCATGATGATGCCTACATTAAATCAAATCCAATAACTTTAAGTATGAAGGCAATACAGACCGTTTCCATTTTCAACCTCTTTTGTAAAAGTAAAAGGAGCACACTTAAATCTATATGAGTGAAGTATTAAAAAACCACAGATATAAATTGAAAGATATAAAAGTCGGACAGTTTTACATATAAATATTCCAGGTACCACAAACATTTCAAAACCAAAACTAAATTCATTTTCTTTCCTTTTGAAAGCTTTTATCTCTTTTGGTATTTTGGTGAATGACCCCATTAGTTATCCAGGGGCCTAAGTTAAAATATCTTAGTTCTTGTAGTAGGCTTAGTCCTCAACCATGACCTATTACTAGGCCTATGAGTACTAGATTTCCTTTCACAACCATTATTTCTTCTCATTCTCTATCATCACTGTCTTGATGTAGGCCCATTTTCTTGCACAATCACCTTTTTGGTAGGAACATATATGAGAGTCAAATTTGAAGATTAGATATATAAAATGTTCCATGAATTGAAGTAGTGTCCATTTCCCAGAGAGCTAAAATTATAAAATCCACAATTATGGTATGCTAGCATTTTTACATGTTTTACAATTTTATCCTTTCCTTTTCAAACTGGAACAAAGAGTTGTTAATTTAAGTCTACTAAGTGGTCTTGAATGAAACTAAAGACTTGTTGTTATTGGGATACCTCATTATTTCCATCTTGGTCTCAAATATATTTAGTCTTATACTTTCATTTTTGTTTCCCATTCATTTTATTAAAATAGTAAGTACAAAAATAAGAAAAACCACCACCGCCACAAAAAAACCCTGATATAACTCTGCTACACAAAGAGGACAATAGTGCCAAAATGAAACTGTTGGATGGCAAAGAATTTCTAAAATCTTCATTTGTCATCTAATGAAAAAAATTAGAATGTGGTATATGAAAGACTGTTTTAGAGTGTCAGTACCACCCAAATCCAAAATGGCATACTATTTATAGACTCCCCTCCATCTTCAATAACGTCCTTTCATCCAGTTCCCACATTAGTTGCTGACTGATCTAATTGCAAACTTTAGCATTGCCCCCTTTTAGCAGAATGAAGTCAGCCTATCGAAGAATAAAAGATAGCTAAAGTCTTACTTTCTAAGACATATTTTTATATAAATAATACAGTGGTACCTCGAGATACGAGTGCCCTAACATACGAGATTTTTGAGATTCAAACCATCGAGCAAGCAATTTTTGCTTTGAAATACGAGCAACATTTGATATAGGAGTAATCGTGCAGATTGTCTGACTGCACATGACCCACCAGTTTACCGCGACTTGAGCGTCTCATAGTTTCCCACGCCTCAAGGTTACGGAACGAATTAAACTCGTATCTTGAGGTACCACTGTAATACTAATTGACATAGTATTTATAGGTTTTAAAAAACACACACACGTAGGACCTTCAAGTGTGTCCTTACCAGTCAAATGTTGGTCAAGGCAACTGAGAATAAGAATTCCTAGAGATCTCTTTATTCTACACAATATGTAAATATAGCATGATACTCAGAACATGATATTAGTTAATCAACAACAGCCGTTAATCACAAGCGATTAAATAACAAGCCAGTTATATTACCTAGCTAATGTCTGCAGGTAAAGACAAGGCATTTTAACAGGAAGATCCTCAGAAATACCCTCCTTCACGCTGGGAAGTTGGGACTGGAATGGCTTTGCAGGATAACACAGAATGCTTGGCTCAGCTGCACTGCTCAGAGACAGCAGGAAGAGTGCATTTGCTTTAATCACCTGGTGAGCTTCCATAGTGGGCAAGACACGAGGAGTCTTGACTTGCATTGGTTTCCTCCTAGATTGTTTGACCTGCCAAAGAAAAATATGTAGTGATTTTTTCCTACTTATATTTAAATTCTTATTTCATAACCTAAGTATTTTGAATCTGTAATACAAATTATTAAACATGTATAGAATCATTTAAAAATAACTGACTACCAAAATTCACTTCATGCTTGTCCTAAACTGACTGAAATGATTTTGTATTGAAGATAAACTATGAATCTTTTATGTCCTTGGGAAAATTAAAAAGCTAACTAGTAAAATCTAAATGGAGTCATTAAAAAAATAGAATCAATAATCTCCTTGTGTGTGTACATATTTAGTCAGGTATAGCACCATTGTGAATGATCTTGAGTTTCCATGAGTACAACAACACAATTAGAGACTAAGGAAAAGAGAGAGAAGATAAAGAGTACAAAAAGAAAAGGAAAAGAGGGAAAGTTGAAAGGGGAAAGTGAAGAGAAAAACTATGTATATGTATAAAATTACATAATAAACATCTGTTAATAAAGCATATGTGCCACAGGCTAGTTAGTTGTCTTGTGTTATCATAGATATAATTTATTTTTGTAATAAAAACAGCTGGCCTAGCACAAATATTAAATTTATATTACTCTAGTTATAAAGCTAGTCTTTAATATAAATTATGTGGAATTATCTGATATAACATGATCATAAAAAGATATTTATAAGGTTTCTTCTCATCATTAACAAAATAACCAGAACAGAATAAAAATACCTTTTCCCTTGCAGCAGCCTGTTTTTCCCGGAGGTATTTTTCTCTGCAGCGATCACATACCAGATACCAAGTGCTTCCTCCTATGCCACCATCACCACAGTTACCAGCCCATCCTCCACAAAAGTGGCCAATGCTATTGTAACCTTGTCCACCAGCATAACGGCCACAACCTTGAAAGAAGAACAAAGTAAGTGACTTTCGGTCTGACCCTTGCCATTTATAAATTACCTTCTCAAGTAAGCAAAATACTGAAGCAAGTATCTCACTTTTTTTTTTAATGGCTATTAACTATGCCAGAAAAATTGATTACCAAAAAATAATCAATTAAATGATAGCTAAAATAGTCCATACAGGCAGAATGGAAAGAAATATACAATGTGCAATCTGGGTACATTTAGATTTACTCAAGTATGCCAATAAAAGTAAACAAAATAGGAATAAAATATTCTGTAAAAATGATATATTTTAAGGAACCACATATTTTACAAAAGGTTTCAGGTATAATATGTAGAAAGAGAAACCTTTTAACCAAACTTATAATGGGTAAATTTTGGAATACTAATCAATTGTTATAGAAATCCCTACATTTAACTAAAATATAGTCTTCTGATAAAACAGTTGATATCACTTTCATAGGAAAATCCCCCACTTCCCTAAATCAGTATAACGTAATTTAGTTTGTAATTTTGAGCAGGAAAACCTGAAATCAAAATAAACCTAATACTGGGACCTTTCTGCCGTGTATAGACATGTCATGATTTCTACTGTGTGACATACCTTAACAGCAAGATTTGGATAGCAAAAACAGTTAAAAATAAACAATGTTCCAAATGTAATACATTAAAATAAAATAGTACTAAAGTGCCTTACCTATTTTTCAAAAAAACCCTCTTAAGTTATAAGACTATAAATTCTGAGCCTATTTCCCTGAATTTTAATATAATTTTTAGAATATTTCAAGTTAAAAATACCTATTTAGTATTTTTACAAAAATTACTTATATATGTTTAATAATATCATTTACCTGGGTGAGCTTGCCTCATATGGTATGTCACTGGGTATGGATGTGACTCTCCACAGAGCTCACAGATGGTATCTTTCTCTGGTCCTCCCACTGCCAGCTGGGCCATCTCACCAAATAAATTACCCCTGGGCCGAACTTCTGCCTTCTCTTTTTTCTTTTTTTCCTTTTTGGCCTTCTTATTTTCTTTTTCACACTCTTTCTTTTTAAGGACTGCACAAGAACCAGGACTTGGAAAAATCATATTCTGTGAAGCTGCTTTGATAGTAGCTAAAGAAATGTCTTCCCAGAAAGCCACTAAATGTTGTAAAGTTAAGGGAAGAGGAGATTTAGACTTCATTGGGTGGTGCATGGACATTTCAAAAGTGGCTTCAGTTTTCCCATCCTCACATTTTTCATGCAGAGGTGGCTCCTTAAGCATAGACAACACCTTATTTTTGTTGATACTACCCATTTTAGATATATCTGGTCCATGAGGTGCAATATTAAACATATTCAAAGCAGATGATATTTCCAAAGAGTGTCTATTTTTTAGCTTGGTTTCTTTTTCTTCTGTAGGTTGTTGGCTGTTTAAACTACTTCTGATAGGGGCATGTTCTTTGGAAAGTTCAGGATTAAATTTTAAAAAAGAAGAACAAGCCATTGCATCATGCACTATGCCTTCGTGCCACAGGAAAGAGGCAAAGACTGCTCTGGCACACTCAGCCACAGAGGGAGACATGGCTTGTTTGGCTGGCTCTAAAGGTTTGGCTCCATCTCCTTTGAAGAGAAAGCTGGATTTTTCCTTTTTGGGCCTGGTGTGTCTATTAGCACATTTTCGACTTATTTTGGGGGATGCTCTCATGTCCTGTTCTTCTTTCAGTGGTGCTTTTCCTATGCTGAAATGAACTTTATTTGAACCTTCTTCGCCACTCTTAAATTCACTGCTTTCATCACAGGTACTATCTGTTACACTATTTGTTTTTAAAGTACTTGAAGTGCAGACTTCAACCACCTCACTGTGAAGGTTTTCTTGTACCACATGGGGAGAAGGAGCTCTATTTTCAGATCCAGGGGAATCTTTTGAATCCTTTGGTACTGGTTTTGGTTTTGGTGATGTTGATCGTCCCCTTAATGGTTCTGTGAGGGGCATTTTCTTCTTGCGGAGGGTATCTGGATCAAGTGTGTAAGAGTCTGATTTGGAACGTTCTCGAGGAGGATCAAGTTTTGTCTTAACAGGAGTGGTGCTTTTTTGAGGTAGATTTTTATCATGTGGTGAGGAGGAGCGGGGAGAACTAGCACCAGATGGGCTAGACCTATTGGTTGGGAGAGTCTTTGGTTTAGGAGATGATGACCGAGCCCCTGGTCCTGGGGATTCAGCTCTGAAACTAGAAGACATCCTCCCATCAGATTTCAGCGTCTGCAAGGTGTTATGGTTGGGGGACAATGACCTACTGTGAGAATCTGACCTCAACTTTGCAGCATCAGATTTCAACATGAGAGATTCACTAGCTGATAAACCTTCAGTACCCCTTGGTTTCTTAGGATCAGCAGTAGTCCGGCTCATACGTCCATCAGGTTTAACTGATCTGCTGTGTTTGGAGGACAGTTCTGATTTTCCTGATATAGAAACCGGTCTAGAAGATGTTGAGATAGTTCCCCGGTCACCTGTGTGGTCCATTTCATAGTAAAACTTGTTAATAAAATGACAATTTACTGGTAGTCACTAAACACTGGTTTAAAACAACAACAACACATAATTAAAACATTTCTTGTAAAATTTCTATTACATAATTATATAACCATTTCCACCAAAAACAACTGTTATAGATGCAAAGCAGACTGAACAAACAGTAGCTCTGCAACGGATGAATTATCCACCATATCTGAACCTCAGCCTTAGAAGAATTAGTGAAAATTTAAATTCAGTGAGAGATAAGAAAGAAAAAAAAAAAAACCACTAACTTTTTTTGAATAAAATATTGAGAAAACTTAAGTGTTTTTAAAATATGAAGTAGTTGAGCTAAATTTCCAGTACAATGATATCTCCCATCCTTATTAGGGATGTTAATAGTGCAAGTCTTATTAAATTAGGAGACTGAATTTATAAACACATTTATCATTTTCAAGTCCACAGATACAATTAGGTGAAAATAGAACTGCTAAGACACTAAATTTTAATGACAATTACAAAAATTTTTAGTTAACATATGAATGCCCAAGGTTACTATTTAATTACATGTAATTCGGGCAGTCCATTGTTTATAAAAAAGTTGTATTCTAAAAGTTTATTTAGTTATTAAGCTTAGCTGGTTAGAATTTTGAGCTTGCCTCCCCTTGGAATAAAAGAGGATCCTCAGAATGAGTCCAAATATGAATTGTGGGGGACCTTGAAATAAGGAGTCAAGAAAATAAAACATAAAAGAAAAATATTCTAACTCTTTTCTAGTAAAAACACTAGATATTTCTACATGGACACCACTGTTTTAGGTATCCTGACCCTCAATCGGTGTATCTCCTTTCTACTATTTCTTGTTTCCCTTTGTCACCAGTAAGTGGTACAATCTATAATATTACCTTCCCTCCTTAAAATAAAAATTTCTGGTCTTGCCGAGACCGGTTTGGCTCAGTGGATAGAGCGTTGGCCTGTGGACTAAAAGGTCCCAGGTTCGATTCTGGTCAAGGGCATGTACCTTGGTTGCGAGCACAGCCCCAGTAGGGGGCGTGCAGGAGGCAGCTGATCGATGTTTCTCTCTCATCGATGTTTCCAACTCTCTATCCTTCTTCCTTCCTCTCTGTAAAAAATCAATAAAATATATTTTAAAAAAAATTTCTGGTCTTAGTGCAAGTGATATTAATTAGTTGTTATAAGAAAAGCAATCTGATTAAAGTGATGCATGTGGTATAAACAACTGAAAATTCATAAATCTTGCTTGCTAGATGTATTTATATATTTTTAAAAAGGGTACTTAGCAAATTCAAATAGATTTTTTAATTGGTTATATTTTAGGTATTTTTTTTAAGGTAATATGTGTTTTGGCTTGTGTGTGTGTGTGTGTGTGTGTGTGTGTGTGTGTGTGTCCGTGCATGCAGATGCACATATGTGTGTTCAGTCACACTCTAGCTATCTACAGACCAAGGCAATGTTGCTACAGAATCTGACTTTCTAATGGAAAGTCTGCAAGAATTGGTTATTTTTATCTATTACTCTTCACAAATGTAATGTTAGGAATGGGTCCCTAGAATAATAAGTGCTCAAAAAAATATTTGTTGAATGAGTCAATGAATTCCTGTTTTCTTAATGTTTCTTCCTGCTAGTCCCAAATCTTCAGATTCTCCAAAAATCCACTTCTTACAATTATGGCTCCTAAGGTAACAGGGCAGAAGTGACAGTAACCTTGTTGTGTAAGTCAGATGCTTGTAAGTTAAGTAATTCTAAATAACAAAGTATGGCAAACAGCATATTTGGAACATATTTTAACTGCATCATGCCAGTGTTTAAAATAATTACTCATTCTCTGGATGAATAAAAACAACTACTAAATATAATGCTCTTCAGTTTCTTGTAATTCTTTTTCTGTCATCAATTTCATTAATCATATATGTATTATAAAAACCAGTATGAGAGACTAGGCTAAATTCAGAGGAAAGTGGTGAAATAAACCACAACACACACAAAAATAATCCAAATATTTATGCTGTTACTAAACAGATAAATAGATGTTATAATCTTGATACGTGCTTTCAAATTCCATAAAAGTAGTTTAAGAAATTGCTGCCCATTTTACTGATCTAGTAATAGAATCAAAGAGAAAATTTTGTAAACATATATACTGAATCCTTCCCACTAATTTTAAAGTGTATAATATTTGGAGTACTATTTTTTTTGTAATCTGATAGTGGACAATGCTTTCATCATCACATTTATTTTAGAAGCTGAATTATATGTATTTAAAAAGAATATATTATTTGTTATATGTGTAATACTATATGGAAACTGGTGTTTATCTTCATTTGGGTCTCAAAGTTTTGAGGAAGGTAGTAAATATTACTAAAATTTCTCATGTTATGGCTCTTTCAAAGATCAATAAACAAATATTTTGCTAAAAATCTTGAAGTCACATAATACTTTCACATTATCACTTAACTAATTCATCACTAAACTAATTTCATGATTATATTTGTCATGTAAATTTAAATAATAGGCAAAATATTTTCTAACCTCAAAAGAATTCTGAAAAACAAAACAAAAACAAAAAAGGACAGAACAAAAATTTAGTACATTCAAATAAAATTAGTAATCATGTTTAATCTTAAGTACTCATTCAATAACTTGCATAATTTTTATGCCAAACTTGTAAATTCTCAAATTACATGATATCATACTGTAATATAACAATAACTTACACTGTAACATTACATGCAAAATATGTAGTATATATACAGGTTACAAAACAGTATATAGAGATAAGGTCCTAAAGAGATCAGGTTCTATAATACTATTTAGTATACTACAGTATTATAAAGTATTACTGTCAACTATATAAAGAATATAAAATTATTTTATCCACTTCTAAGAAAAAATAAATCTAAAAATTACCTTAAAAATATATATATAGTATATTAGCCATTGCTACATTTTTAAATATATCCTAAAATACATAATTTTAAGTTTAAATATTACTGTCAGACAAAAATAAATATAGCACACAGTATTCTATAGTATTTTAGAAAACTAAACGTATTTTTAAATTGTCTGAAATTTTATCAATGGTCAATATAGTTTAAACATTACTAAGTTTAAATTTTTAAAGTGAATTGACTAACAAAATACTATAAGGAAGACTCATGTCAGACAGGACAGGAAACTGATAACCAAGTTAAGCTAAAAAAAAAATTAACCTAATTATCAGTGTTTCAAATAAAACATGAAAGTAGGAAAATAAATTTTACATTATGTAACAGAAAAAGGACTTAAAGACCAACTGCTACAAAAGATACATATTCTTATAGGTCATAATGTGCCTCATGACATGCAGGTGGGACAAAAGTAGATTTATAACTGTTTGTATGGAAAAGAATACAATAATAAATAATAAAAGAATAAACTCTATTTTTCATGTACTTACAACTGGAAACCTATTTTTGCCCCATCCTGTATATTCCACTTTTTTCTGAAAATGATTTACAATTCTTCAAATCAGGCACTTCTTTCTATATACTATTTTATTTTTTAAGACCTCATACAGGTTTGAGATTAAATAAGAGTAATATTTGGCCTACAGACATTGTCAACATGTATATCAGTCAGGATAATCGCTACTATAGTAATGAACAGATATATCTCAAGTTAATCCCAAAATATCAAAATTTAAATAAAATAATAAACTTTAATCTTAAAAAATGGAATGGGATGGAAATGACTGAAGTGAACTAAAATGTCTTCATTGAAATCGCCTATGTTCATTAAGAATGGCCCATCCACGAATGCACGCATACCCACCCTTCAGTTTGTGAGACAGAGATGAAAGAGCAGAGGCAGGCCCAGCTACACCATAATTTTTGTAAATGCGCTCACGAGAAGCAAGGCTGCGAGATGGAGATTCTATAGTGAAAAACAGTGGCAAAGAAGCAGCACAGATTCAATGGAAAAAAAATTAGCAGAAAACACAAGCAGCAACAAAGCATTTCAAATGGTATGCATGACTTAACTATTAATAAAAATTTATTCAGTTAGATTTTTCAACAAGTTTATATTTTCCTAAAATTCAAATAGAAAACAAAGGTCAAAATAGTTCATTTAGATTAATAATGATAGCTTTAAATGTGGTAATTTAGAAGTTAAGTAAGCCTTATAGCTTTGATAAATCAAATTTGAGCATTTCTTTTTAGATTAATACTATTTAAACTTGCTTTTCTTTATGGACCTGGGGAGTATTATGTTAAGTGAAATAAGCCAGTCAGAGAAAGATAAGAATCATATGATGTTACTCATATGTAAATCTAATGAACAAAATAAACAAAATAGAATAGTCTCATAGACAGAGAACAACTGTCAGAAGAGATGGGGGTTGTGGACTGGGTGAAAAAGTGAAGGGATTAAGGAAAATAAAAACAACCCAACTCATAGGCAGACAACAGAATGGCGATCACCAGAGGGAAAGGAGTGGAGGTTAGGGGTAGTTAGAAGATAATAAAGGGGAGATAACAGTGATAGAAGAAGATTTGAGTTGGAGTGATGAACATAAAATACAGTATACAGATGATGTATTATATAATTATAACTGAATTTATTGTCCCCTTGATTTCTGTGGGGACATGTGACTATGATGACTTCAATATGTATCTCAGAATGTACTCAAGTTAGCATTTATGATTAACTATTTTTCTTAGTTTATCTTCAGTGAAAAATGTTAGTACCAATCCCAATATTTAGTGTTTGTTTTATAAATCTTATTACTGAGGTAGCACACATTTTTTTATACATTTCACAATATAAACACAGCAAAGGAAATTTATAAGTCACTGAAAGATGTTTAACATTCATGATTTATCATGCCAAAAATGAAGTTCAATAATTTATCTTTTAAAAAGAATTAACAGAACCTTAAAAGTTTAGTCTTTTAAAAGCAGTAGGCCAAAAAATGTCTCTATCTAAATCTTTTAAAAATCCATTTAAAGTTTAAATTTTAGCAATTAAAATAAATATAAGTAATTGAGTTGAAATATATTTAGGTAATGAGATAACTTTCTTAGTATTATTAAAATAAAGTAAAAAACTGGAAACAACATATATTTTGCACAAAACAGAAAAGTAATAGTTGACTGATTCATTATTATGGCCAAAATTAAAGGTGAACTACTCATAAACCAAAAAGTCATTCCATGTAAGATACTGAGTACGTATCATGTCAGACATTGTTCTTGCCATTGAAAATAAAATGAACAGAAATAAAGTCCCACTTCTTTTGGAGCTTATCTTAAGGTGAAAGAAGAAATGAACAAATAAATACACATTTGATCAGGTGGTAATAAACTTGGGAGTCGAAAGCATTCCTGAATAAGACTACGTAGGGTGTGAGGTCTAGAAGAGACCAAAGCTCTCAGACATTCCTAAGAATACAGAATACAGAATAATGGAGGATGTAAAAAAGAGACTGGAATTGCACAGTTGGTGAGATAGGAAATATTCAGCAGGCAAATAAGGAGATTCAAGGAAGAAAGGTAAATTCTGTCTAACACAGCTGATAAATCAAGTAAAATGAGATCTTAGAATTGTCAAGTGAATTTAGTAAAAAAAAAAAAAAAAAGCCAGACTGATTCTAGTAATTTCTGTAGGTAAGGATACCTTGTAGTGAGTTCAAAAGGGGATGGCAGTAATGGATGGAGAGATGTACTACATGGTACCAAATCATTTTAAAGTTTAAAAATGTTAGGTTTTTTTTTTAGATATGTCTCCATTGATTTCAGAGAGAAGAAGGTAGAGGGATAGAGAGATAAAACCATTCTCTATAATAAAAGAGTAATATGCAAATTGACTCTAACTGCAGAACCACCAGGAACAACCAGTCACTATGACACGCACTGACCACCAGGGGTCAGATGCTCAATGAAGGAGCTTCCCCTTGGTGCTCAGTGTACTCCCATAGGGGAGCTCTGCTTGGCCACAAGCTGGTCTGACAGCTACGAGTGCAGCAGTGGTGGCAAGAGCCTCTCTTGGCTCCTCAACAGCGCTAAGGATGTCCAACTGCAATTTAGGCCTGATTCTGTGGGGAGTGGGCCTAAGCTAAAGTCAGACATCTCCTTAGGGATCCCAGACTGTGAGAAGGCACAGGCCAAGCTAAGAAACTCCTTGCCCCAAAGTGCACAAATTTTTGTGCACTGGGTTTCTAGTTAATGATAAGAGAAAATCACTGATTGGCTGTTTCCTGCATGCCTCGCATTAGGGACCAAGCCTGCTACCTGGGTATTTGCCCCAATTGGGAATCAAACTATGACCTCCTGGTTCTTAGGTTGACGCTCAACCACTGAGTTAAAAACTGTCGGGCAAAAAATGTTCAAATTTTAATATTTTCGAGCATCCTTCTTTTTGAAGACTAAAAAACTCAAAAGATACCAGGCACCACAAAAGAAATTCTTATGCTATGTAAATAATATATAATACATAGCCTGCAACTATCACTGAAAATATCATAAAACTCAAATGATATCAGGCACTACAAAAGAAATTCTTATGTTATTTAAATATCATGTAATACATAGTCTGCAACTATCATTGAAAATATCAGTTAGGAGGATACCAGCTATTGCCTGGAAGAATTATTCAGGAGAAACGAAGATGGTGGCATAGGTAATCACCTAAACTGCTGTCTTGCACAATTTCAAAACTACAACTAAAAGACAGAACGGACATCATCCAGAACCACAGGAAAGTTGACTGAGTGAAAATTCTACAACTGGAAAGCTCACAGAGACTCAGAGAAGCTGCAAAATACTGAGGTATGAAGATGCATGTGTGGAGAGAGCGAGCTGCGGTGTGCCTGGCTGGTTTTCTCAGGCGGGAGGGAGACAGAAACTTCCAAATGCACAAAACCTCTTATCCTACGGCATTGAATCCCAGCTCCGAGCAAGACTCATATGGGGGGAGTCTGGACTGTGAAAAGGGAAGAGTGCACGGAAATTTAGGGTAGTTGCGAAAGGGCAGAAGTCTGGGGCACACAAACCAATGCCACAAAGAGGACAAACTACTGATTGTGCTGCTGGCTCTCTGGTGGTCGGAAGACAAAGCCTCTCAAATGTGCCACTTCTAACAGCAGTAAACCCCAGTTTTGGGTGAGACCCTGGGGACCCAGACTCATATAGGTCCTGGAGTGCAAGGGAACTGGAAAGGTAGAGGTCTGGAGGCACCTGCGCATGCGCACAGAAAGGGCCACAGCGATTACCAATTATCAAGAGACACCTGAGACCCAGGGGCAGCATAGGGTGGGGCTGACTGGAAGCCAAGGCTGTATGTGCTCAGCCCTGAGACTCCACCCCACCAATCTGAACAGAGAAGCTTTTGCAGTTTTGCAAGTCTTGCATCATAAGGCTGATTCCAGCACAGAAGTTCTCCTGGCATAGTGAAAATGCAGAAACAAAGGAACAGACCACAAATGAAAGAAATGGAGGAAAAAAGATGACTGGATATAGAGTTCAAAACCATGCTTATAAGGTTTTTCAAGAATTTCTTAGAAAAGATGGATAAATTTAGTGAGACCCAAGAGGAGATGAAAAAAGACCAACTAGAGATAAAAAAGGACCAACTAGAAATTAAACATACACTGATTGAAATAAAAAATATTATACAGAGACCTAATAGCAGAGTAGAGGAAGGCAAGAACCAAGTCAAAAATGTGAAATACAAAGAAGCAGAAAACACTCAAATGGGAAAGAAAAAAAAAGAATCCAAAAAATGAAGACAGTATAAGGAGCCTCTGGGACAACTTCAAGCGTACCAACAACAGAATTGTGGGGGTGCCAGAAGAAGAGAGAGAGCAAGATACTGAAAACCTACTTAAAGAAATAATGACTGAAAACTTCCCACATCTGGTAAAAGAAATAGACTAACAAGTCCAGGAAGCACACAGGTCCCCAAGTAAAAGGAATCCAAAAAGGACCACACCAAGACATATCATAATTAAAATATTAAGAGCAAAAGACAAAAAGAGATTAAAAGCAGCAAGAGAAAAACAGTTCATTACCTACAATGGAGCACCCATCCGATTGTCAGCTGATTTCTCAACAGAAACTATGCAGGCCAGACAGGAGTGGCAAGAAATATTCAATGTGATGAATTGAATATTGTAGCAAGAAGCTACAACCAAGAATACTCTATCCAGCAAAGCTATCATTCAGAATTGAAGGGCAGATAAAGAGTTTCACAGATAAGAAAAAGCTAAAGGAGTTCATCACCACCAAACCAGTATTATATGAAATGCTGAGAGGTACTCTTTAGGAAGAGGAAGAAGTAAAAGGTAATGATAAAAATCATGAACAACAAATACATATCTATCAACAAGTGAATCTAAAAAGTGAATTAAAAATCTTATGAACAGAATAAACTAGTGAGTATAATAGAATCAATCGGGAGAGGGATGAGGTGGGTATAGGGAGAGACTGGACAATAATCATACACCTATGGATGAGGACAATGTGGGGGGGGGTAAGGTAGAGGGAGGAGTGGGAGCAGGTGGAGAGGAGATATGGGGGGGGAAGAGAAAATGTAATAATCTGAACAATAAAGATTTATTAAATTTAACAACAACAAAAAAAGAATTATTCAAGGGGAATTCCAAATGCCACTGTCAGGATATAGTCTTGTAGCTTGGCTGTTAAAGTCTGTGAAAACTGAGTTTATCAGGAGGACACAGACACAGTAAATCAGAATACTATCATAATTAGGAGCCACCATAAACATAAATGTGAAAAACTATGAGGATAATTGTAGGATAAGATAGCAGAGGTTTAAGAACAAATTCCTGGAAAAAGTTTTGAAGACAAAATAGCCTTTAAGTCTTTTTCAATTTAAAAAATCTAGAGAGGTTGGATTCCTAGGCATTATTCAGAGTAAGAAGAAAAACTTTATTGTCTTAATCCTTATCTGAGGATCTTTTCCACTGATTTTTAGAGAGTGGAAGAGAGAGGGATGACAGAGAAAAACATCAATGTGAGAGAAACACATCCATTGGTTGCCTCTTGCACGAGTCCTATGCAGGGCCCAGGGCAGGAAGAAGCCTGCAACCAAGGTAAGTGCTCTTGACAGGAATTGAACCTAGGACCCTCCACTATGTAGACCAACACCCTATCTATTGAGCCAAACCGGCTAGGGCAGTGTTTGGCAAACCGCAGCTTGCAAGCCAGATGCGGCTCTTTGGTTCTTTTGAGTGTAGCTCTTCCACAAAATACCACAGCCTGGGAGAGTCTATTTTGAAGAAGAGGCATTAGAAGAAGTTTAAGTTTAAAAAATTTGGCTCTCAAAAGAAATTTCAATCATTGTACTGTTGATATTTGGCTCTGTTGACTAGTGAGTTTGCCAATCACTGCGCTAGAACAAAATATATTTTTAAATGCCTACGTTAAGCTGTAACTACAAAAAACACTTGTGCTATGAATATAATTTATACAGTTTGCTCATTTATACTTTGATATAGTTAACTTTTAAAAAGACTTATGTTTTTCAATTTTTTAAGAAAGTAAACTGATAGTATGAAATATCACTGCATAATATATGTGTATGTCCAGAATTCTATAAATGTATTGGGAGAAAAGTGGAATTATATGAATGATAAAGGAGCTTAAGACATGGAATATGAACTAAAAATTGTATGCACAACCAATGAACACAAGATACTGGGAAGTTAGGGTATGCATGGGAATCGGGGAGGGAGCAAAGGGAAGATATGTATACATGCAATCCATTAATAAAAAAAATTAAAAAGGGCATATAATTGTAAACATACACACAAAAATAAAGATTAAAAATAAATAAAATTTATTTACATAAATATTAGCATACTAAGTGAATAATAAAATAATGAAAGATAGAACAAAATTTCCAAATAAGGATAAAACAGAAATAGGCTTTTCATTACAATATAACATTTACCCACATGATATGAATGTGGAAAGGAAGAGGAATATAAATCTGTAAGATGGATAACCCTCAAAAACATAATGTGTTTCTAAATGATTTCTAGATGTAACTGTACCTGGATAAAACATAGGTAGCATATTACTGATTATATAGTAAATCCCTAGTAAATATGATTAAAAGATATAACATTAGGGAAAAGCATATCACTTCAGAGTTTGTGGTGGACAAGATAGAAAAATTCAGAGCAAAATATGATATATATCCTAGGCCTTACAAAGAATATTTCAAAAAATCCCAACAAAGGATTAAAGATTGCTCCTTGAACAGTGACTCGAGACACACAGAAATAAAATCTGGTTTCCCAAATTGCTTATTATTTGCAAGGGAAAAAATAGTAACTATCCATCAGAGAAACAAGACTTGTTTGATCAGGTGATTAACAATAACCATATCCTGTCTTCATAAGTATACAACATGTATGTAGCACAAAGACAGTTAAAATTGCAACCAAAACTAAAAAGCTTTCAGGATAAAGTAGTTATTTGCAGAAAGAATAAAAAAGTAAGAACCAGACACTGCCTTGAACCTGGGAAATGTATGAATCACAGATAAATTAGAGGCATGTTCCATTTTTCATTGTTGTTGTGAGGCACGGGGGAGGACTTTGTTTCCATATTCTCTATCAAACTGAGAACAGACAACCAGAGCAACCTGTGATAGTTCAACTTTCCCATCTGGTAGCTTATCAAGGATGTTGCCAAGGGATTTAAGGTACAAATAAGAAGATTAGAGGAAATGACCTCTTGGCTTTTCCAATTTTTACAATTTATGCAAGGTAATTGAGATGTAATTAGAAAAATAAAATTTCTTGGAATTAAATCTCTCTTATTTAATCTTTAGGTTTTCCAGTTACCAGTTAACTGTATAACTTTGGGCAAGGCACTGAGAATTTCTTTATCTCTAAAAAAAGAGCTGGATAACATTTTGGATACCTTAAACATTAGCAATTAATTATGCCAACATATGATATACTAGATGCCCGGTGCATAAAATTTGTGCATGGTGGGTGGGGGGTGTGACCTCAGCCCAGCCTGCAACTTCTCCAATCTGGGTCCCCTCGAGGGATGTCCCACTGCCCATTTAGGCCCAGTCGGACATCCCTCTCACAATCCAGGATTGCTGGCTCCCAACTGCTCACCTGCCTGCCTTCCTGATTGCCCCTAACCACTTCTGCCTGCCAGCCTGATTGATGCCTAACTGCTCCCCTGCCAGCCTGTTTGCCCCTAACTGCTCTCTCCTGCAGGCCTCATCACTCCTAACTGCCCTCCCTCTGGAGGGCTGGTTACGCCTAACTACCCTCCCCTATAGGCCTGGTCCCCCTCAACTGCTCTCCCCTGTGGCCTGGGTCCCCCCCAACTGCCTTTCCCTGCAGATCTGGTCACCCCCAACTTTCCTCCTCTGCCAGCCTGGTCACCCCTAACAGCACTCTCCTGCAGGCTTTATCACCCACAACTGCCCAACTGCCCTCCCTTGCAGACCTGGCTTACTCCATCACCGGGGGCAATCGTAGCCTTGCTCTCTCCAGCTCTGTGGCTGCCGCCATATTTGTTGGGATTTATTTATCTTCTATAATTAAAAATTTGTAGCCTTGAGTGGAGGCCTGGGACCACCAGGGTGTGCGGAAAGCTTGGCTTCCTCCATCACCAGGGAAATCCAAGCCTCCCTCCTGCTTGCTCTATGGCCGCAGCAATCTTAGTTGGGGTTAATTTGCATACTCACTTCTAATTGGCTTGTGGGCATGGCTTGTGAATAAAGCAGAGTTATGGTGAATTGGCATATTACTCTTTTATTAGATAGGATTTATTAAATAGACTAAAGGCAGAAGAAATGCATTTCCTAATAATAAGTGATGAAAAGTCTGATTAAAAAGATAAATGAATAGTTAACTTGGTTGATGGTATTATGGTGTATGCATATGTTCAAAACTCATCAAAATATATATACTTTAATTTTAATAAAGCTGTAACAATATTTAGTTTTAATTTTGCTAAGTCTAAGCAATGAGATATATTACTGTGTAGAAGTTTTAGAAATGAGTGGAAGATAAGGAAGACCGAATATGAAAGTAGAATTTAAATTCTTTGGGAACTGTTTTCTAGTGATGCCTAATGCATCTCAGTTGTTAAAACATTGTCCCTCACACCAAAGGGTCATGGGTTTGATTCCTAGTCAGGGCATAAACACAGGTTGCAGATTTTATCCCCAATCGGGGTGTATGAGGCAGTCAATCGATGTTTCTCTCTCTCTCTCTCTCTCTCTCTCTCCCTCCCTCCCTCCCCCTTTTTCTCTTTCTCTGGAATCAATGAAAAAAAATATCTTTGGGTGAAGATTGAAAAACAAAAACTTTCTAAATTAATTGCAAATCATGAAAATGCTTTAATGATTCATTTTTAATTAAAATGTACATGTAAATAATCTGATGGAGCATTTACATCTTATCAGTCAGCAATGCCATTATTAGTTATGAAAATGCCAAATATGCTTTTTTTTCCAAATATGTTTTTCATATTCAAATTATATTACAGTTTATTGGAGCTAAATTATCCAAATGAACTAATTTTTTCCTTAACATCTACTTTTTGTTCTGTTAATGGTATTAGGTAAGAATTTTATCTTTCAAAACAAAAACAAGAAAACTGATTTTATTCTTGACTGGCTCCCCCAACTGTGATTAGCATGTCCCTTGCATTTTATAGCCTAAATATTTCTAAACTTGTTTCTTCCTCTACATTCCCACTGTAATTTACTTAGTTTAAAAGCCCTCCTCAGCTTTTCTTGATTTCCTGCCTCTAACTTTCTCCCTTCCTCCAGAATCTTTTCATACTATTTTTAGTTCTTGCATAAATGTAAAACTGATTCTGTTACACCTTTTATTTAAAATTCTGTGGAACTACTATTTCCCTCTTCTGCTCCCTCCCTTTTATTTCCTATACTTAGAGGATAAAGTCTAATCAGCTAAATATGGCTTATAAGACCCTTTATAATGGCTCCATTCTCACTAGTGTAAAATGCTGCCAATAGGGCATTAACACATCCAGTTACAAATGCATGAAGTTTCTCAAATGAAGATTGTTTTCGAGCATGATCAAGTGACTTGATTCATATGAAGTGGTTAAAATGGTGTCCATTATATTGTAAATGTTTGAAATGTGTTCGCTATTTCTATTTTATACTTTTTCTTCTTTCCTCAACTACCAACATACTTTGGGCTGTTGTCAGCTTCCTTTTTTACTGAAACAAACAAAAGAACATCTACAAGCTCCTAACACTCTACCTTCTTCTTTCTCTCCTGTTATATAACAGTTAAATGATGTGTGCTCCTCCTTAGCCAATCTTTCCACTGTTTTTGCTAGATTTCCTCCTCTCTCCTATGCAAGGATATTGTTCAAGCAACTCTCCTGTCTCCTACATCATCAATTTCTCTCTCTCTATTGGATCATTCTCCTTAGGAAAAAACCTTGATATTTTTTTCCATTAAAGAACAAGTAAGTCAAAAACATCTCCAGACGTCACATCATCTCTCCTAGTTTCACTTTGTTTTTCTTTTCCCTATAGAATAAATCTTTTAAAAAATATATATATATTTTATTGATTTTTACAGAGAGGAAGGGAGAGGGATAGAGAGCTAGAAACATTGATCAGCTGCCTCCTGCAAACCCCCTACTGGGGATGTGCCTGCAATCAAGGTACATGACCTTGACCAGAATTGAACCTGGAATCTTTCAGTCTGCAGGCTGACACTGAGCCAAACCGGTTTTGGTGCTGTAGAGTAAATCTTAAGAGAGCAGGTATAGATATCATTCTCTACCTCAGTCTACTAGAATATTATTGCTGATTTGCTTACTAAGTCTAAAAACTACACAAATAATTTTGAAATAAAAGTAAATTATAGAATATACTTCTTTCTCATGCATGGTAAGACAAAGAAAATTTGTAACTTTCATTTCGGAAATTATTCTATTTCACTAGAATAACTGGTGAAGTAATTTGCTTATATAAACAGGTATGTATGCATTTCTTATAATTTTGCTAATTAAAAAAGCCAACAAATTAACTTAATATGCCATATTATTTCAAATTGCAGAGATTAGTGAAAAAAAATTATGCTTCAGAAAAAACACACCCTAAAGAATTACTAATAAGAATGCTCATAGAAATGTTAGATAAAGTTGACATGGGGGCAATTCATGTGTATCTCGGTAGAGCTTAGCTGGGAACTTGAGTTATAACATTTTGGAAATCTTTTGCTTTCAAACCATGCTACATTCTTAAAATTAAACTATAAAGGGAAAATAACCAATCTAAGTAAAGCTAATACTCTAGATGCTAGAACTAAATGTAAGCAGAAATTATGTATATGAATAAATTTTGCATTAATCATCAGTAGGCAAAGTTGAATATTTAAAAACATGGCCTTTGTAGTTAGTAAAACTGCCTCATATTCTGGATCTACCATCTCTCACTATGACTGTTTCTATAGCAAATAATTTATCTTCTCTAAGCCTGTTTCCTCATCTGAAAATGGAGGCATTATCTCAAATGAGGATGTATTAAAGTGCTTGGGTATAATATTTAATACATAGTGATGATGATTCATACAAGCAATGATGATTCTCATTTTACAAATTAGTAAAGGGAGTATATGTAATCCACCTTCTAAAGCAAGATGACATGCTGCTGAAATGGATGGCAGTGAAATTCAGGAGAGGATAACTTACTCAAGTAGTCCTCTGCCATATTTAATTTTCCTAATAAGATATGATGGATACAATTCTAATTTATTTCCAAAATATTAAAAAAATATTTTTGGATTCCATAGCCTTTTTTTAGTTATGCTAAAAATGAAATCTTCTGGTTTCTAAAGTTTGGACATCAAACTTCAGTGAAATTCTGCTGAGAATGAGGTATGTAAAAAGAGCTAAGTAATTCCTGATGTTACAGTACAGGCAAGTAATGATTCAGAAATAAGGGGAAATATTTCTAGGCCACAATTTCAAATTTACCCCAAGATAGTGGCAAAGGAAGTGGTGGCACTGATAACACTTAGCTACAATATGCATAAAATTATATTAACACATGCTGGCAGGAAACTTATTATCCTTTCGAAGACACAAATCTGATTTATTTTTAGTATATTTTGAAATACTTCATTAAATAATTTGGTAAAATAAAATAGTAATTACACTTGTTTTTGAGAAGATTTGTAATGACCCTTTAGATCAGGGGTGGGAAACATCGATCCATGGACCGCATAAAACTTACAAAATCATTTGGTCTGCTCCTGCAAAGGCATTAGGAGTGAATTAATTGTTTGACCAAATACAGCAGGTTACTTTTTAAGTTGATAATTTTGTATGGCCCACAAGTAATATAAATATCCAAATGGTCCTTGGAAGAAAACGGGTTCTCTACCCGTTTTAGACAGAACAAAAAAGGTCCTATTTCTTAATTCTCCTGCCTATTGTCACCAAGATATTATCAGTGTAATTTCTATTTAAAATTTTATACATATAACATGAATTTTCTGATTGATTATGATTTATTTTCCTTTGTTTTGTTCCTTGATATTATCTTTAAAACTTCTTGCAACCTGAATACATTTAAAGGAAAAAATCTATTGCTTTATAAAATGAATAAACTAAGTAAGTCTTTACTCCTCTTTATCTTTCTATAATGCTTATCAAGAAAGAAAAAAAAGCTATTTCACACATGTGACACTATTTTACTTCCTCAAAATTCTGTTAAGAGATGATCAATTGAAGTCATACATAGAGATGACTAGCTAAATTGATACTACTTATATTTATAAACTAACTTCACTAGTTGATATTACCTAATATATAGTACAAATATAGAAAAGTTTATATTCTTGCATATGTTTTACCTTAGATAATTATATCACAATTAATAACATCATTTGCTAACTATATATGTATGTATGTATACACACACACACACACTACCCTGATACCTAATAAAAACTAAATGAGCTAGCGTTATCTTAAGTAATCCTAATAACTGTTATCAACGTAATTTTGTAGAAAAATAAGTTAGATATCAGTGTGGATGTAATTTATTAAAGCAAAGAGGTCATGCATTTGAATCCAAATAATGGTTTTGTAAGCTAAGACTTTCATAAACTATCTCACTCAGTGAGTGTATTAATATATTATATAGCCAACATATGAACTGAAGGCCAAGAAGAACATGTTGTCATATTGTAAGGAACTTAGAGAAGTGTATATGGAAGTATCAGGTCATTAAGAAAAAGGAACACTCAGCTAAGTGTAATTTATTTGGGTCTATTTTCCATATTGGTGCGAAGTATTATCATGGATGAAAGGCTAGAGCAATCCTAGGAGGCTGGACTGGAATCAATGATCAGTTTAATGTATTAAGAATGAGAATAAAAAACAAGAGAAGAAACAACAATTTGAAAAATTTTGGAAACCTAAATTGCTATACATTTTTATGAGCAACAAATTCACTAAAAAGAAACAAACCTGCCCAGTACATTCTCTCTTCCACCTACTAGAATAATGAAATAGGTTTATTCTCTTGGGGCATCTCTAAGTAACAAAAATTCAATATAAAACAAAGAACGTTATCCCTGTCACTGGTGCTTAGCATGGTCATGCATATTATAAAAGAAAATTTTAAATTAAATATTTATTCCTAACATGTTTTATAGTACATATTTGTGAATACAGGAACTAGAATAGAAAGTGTAAGTCATATTTTAATAACTACACTTAAAAAAAAGTGTGATTAAAGACAAATGTCTTAGCTGCAGAATGTCTTAGCTCAAAATAGCTTAAATGCTTCAAAAATGTGGGAAGGAATAACAATCCTCATTAAGTAAAACCAGTCTGTTGAGTTGGTAAATAATTAGTAACTGATAAACAACTCAGAACAAAGCTTCAGCAATAGCTTAATGAGGCAGGTAAGACTGACAGACTTACTCTGAAGCTGAGGCTGCTGGAAGGAAAGGGGCTGTCCGAACACAAATGGGCTGTGGACTAGGGAAGAGGGAGGTTTTGCAGCTTGATCAAAGATGGAAGGAGCTGGGAGATTGGGCCGTGACTGAATTGAATTCAATATGGCACTCAGTTGGTCACCTGCAGTGGGCAAAACAGTCAAAACTACAACTTGTTATTAATTAATACCCCAAATGGCTAAGTCGTGTTTTATGACATTCAGATAGTCAAACACTAAATAAAACTATGCCAATTCAGAAATATATGGAAGTTGGTGATCATTATCCTGAAATTAGGGATCAAAAGTTTCATGTTGTTTTAATATTGGAAGCACCCCATAAAATCTATTATAATAGTCCAAATCCATTTAAATTCATATATACCATCTAGCAGCAGCATATGAGAATACCAAGTCAATGAAGAACCTAGATACATTGAACATTATCCTATATAATAAAGAGCTAATATGCAAATGGTCATCACGCCCTTACCCCAGGGCTGGGGAACCTGAGGCCGAGCCCCCCACCCAGCAGGGCTTGCTGCGGGACCTGAAGCTGCATGCCCTGCCTGCTTAACGGGGGTGGGCCAGCTGGGTCTGGGTCTAGAGTGATTTTAAGGTGCATGCAGGTGGGTGCAGACTTGATCCCGGGTTCCTTAGAGCACCCCAGACTCTGACAGGAGGGAGATTTTCATATATATTTTACTAATTTTCTTTCATCTCTGACATTTCTATTACAGAGAAAAGGCAAATAACTATATTAAAGTACTTCCTCTAATTCAGTGGTTGGCAAACCATGGCTCGTGTGCCACACGTGTCTCTTTGGCCACAAGGTAATCTATTTTGAAGAAGAGGCGTTAGAAGTTTAAGTTTAAAAAATTTGGCTCTCAAGAGAAATTTCCATCGTTGTACCATTGATATTTGGCTCTGTTGACTAACAAGTTTGCTGACCACTGCTTTAATTTCCTTTTAATGTGCATGAATTTTGTGCACTGCACCACTAGTGTAAGAATAAGTGAAGATCTAAATATACTTGTATGAAGTACCTGACAATGACTAAGTACACTTCATGCAAAAAATAAGCAAATAAGATGAGGGTTTTTTTTCTTTTAATGTGGAATTCAAGGGTAGCAAAGTATATGTTATTAACGTAGTAATATATTTATATTATAGTTAAAAATTAAAATTTTCATTTTTAAAAGTTAATGTTAAAGAAATTATAGATTTTGAAAAGCATGATCTCTTTTGCTTTAATGGGTAATATAAAAATCTATATGACAATAATGTAAAAAGAATATGAGGTATCTAATTTATTAGAATAATATCTCAAATATGAATTCTGACATTTTCCCTTAACCTAAAATCAAAGGAAAATAACAGAAGAATATTTTTAAAAATATGAAGTAATGTAACTGGATAGTTTCTCATTTATGAGAATATATACAAAATAGCTTAAATGATGTTGTAAAGAAAAAATATATTCCCAACAACTGGAAAAATAGCACCTCTCAGTATGTATAATAAACCTCCATAAATGAACATTTCAAATGAAGCACCAACAGGAATAGACTTATATGGAAAGAGCTGTGCATACAAACTGTACACTATTACTTTTTAAAAAATTAATGCTGCATATTAAAAAGGAATTTTAAAGATGATAAATTTTATAAAGAAAAATAATTTCTTGATCTTGAGTAATATAATGAGTTAAATAAAATGGGAACTATTTTTAAAGGTAAGATAATAAATAAATAAATAAATGTTAGATATTTATTCAGGTTAAAGTCAATATTTCTCTGCTTCACCTAAATACTTAAAAAGCCTACTAATATCATGCTATTTTAGAGCAATATTAGTAAATCATATTTTTTAAAAGTAATGTATCATTTTTATTAATAACAGATGTTGTTGGCAATGTTTGCATCTCTTAAAAGTTGATTTTTATGGATGTCCTATAAATTACATTTTAAATACTGATTTTAAAGTGATAGTCACCAGTACAATTTAGACATTTTAGAGACTGAAAGCATAAAAATTGAACTAAACAAGGCTTTAAAACAGATTACTATAGAAGTATAGTAGTGGTAAGTAGTATTGAAGTTTTATCTTAAGGATTAACAAAGGTTGAAAAGAATATAAAGAAAAGACCACCAAGAATTTACCCTACTTAAGTATGAAGATCTAGCTAAAGTCAGTTGAAATCTGAACCACCAAAAATGAGCAAGCATATTGTGCACAAACCTGTAGGAGAGACCAGCACAACAGAGTAGGGAGAGCCAAACCAAAAAGAAATCTTGTGGTTAGGCTTCCTTCATAAAAATATTCTGTGGAAAATAATATATGAAGTGGCTTTATTTTAAATTGAATATTTCCTCTACATTCATGTAATTTTATTTTTATAGACTATTTCATTATTTTACTTGCTCTGTAAGTCAGGTATTATGAAATTATTTATTGAAATCAAATCCGGTGAATTAGTTTAAGTAACACTTTAAATTAAAATTATTTCCATGAATTCTTCTTCTTCTTACCTATTATGCAACTGAGTGCTACCTGCTGATAATATGGCTAATTTTGAAGGAGTCAGATTCATAGGAAAGAACATGAATGTGTCTGAATTTATATACAGATGAAATTTTGAATAAAATTCAGGTATAAATTATTTCAAAATAATAAAGAGCTACTATACTAATTAGACCAAACAGCAGAACAACTGTCCAAACAACTGTGAGGGTTAAGGCAGCCAGGGCTGTAAGGGCCGAGCCCCTTGCACAAATTTCATGCACTGGGCCTCTAGTTTCAACATAACTATTGTTTCAACTGTTCATGCTGTTGCTCTCTCCCATACATGCAGCACAAAAAGTTACATACATTTTATATCCATACTATAGGCCTGGTGCATGAAATGAATGCATTGGGGGGTGGGGTGGAGAAGGGGAAGGTGTCCCTTAGCCTGGCCTACACCTCTCGCAATCCAGGACCACTGGCTCCTAACTGCTAGCCTGCCTGCCTGACTGTCCCCCCTAGTCACTCTGCCTGCCTGCCTCATCGCTCCTAACCCCTCTGCCTGTCTAACTGCCCCTAACCACTTTCCTGCCTGCCTGATCGCCCCTAACCACTCTGCCTTGGACTCTGCCTGCCATGGTGGCCGCCTCTGCCTTGGCCTCTGCAGCTTCATCAAGAATAACGCCTGAAAGGTTTATTCAGCTGTCTGGTCTAATTAACATACTACACTTTTATTATTATAGATGGCTTAGGGTTTTGGCTTCATTATACATACCAAACCTGAAGATATAATGTAATGAAATTCTAAATGGACTAAAACAGTGGTCGGCAAACTGAGGCTCAGGAGCCATATGCAGCTCTTCGGCCCCTTGAGTGTGGCTCTTCCACAAAATACCATGACCTGGTCGAGTCTATTTTGAAGAAGTGGTGTTAGAAGAAGTTTAAGTTTAAAAAATTTGGCTCTCCAAAGAAATTTCAATTGTTGTACTGTTGATATTTGGCTCTGCTGACTAATGAGTTTGCCGACCACTGAACTAAGATAACTTGGTTAGACATTCAAAACCCCACAAATTCAATAAAGTTGATATACAATATTACTTAAAAATATTACTTAAAATGTTTTTATTTTAGTGCATAAATTTCAGAAAGTTCTTTTTTGCTTATTAACATTACTCCTAATAATTAGATGACAGAATTCTTTAACTAGATATAGTGACATAGAATCTTTATAATGCAAATTCAAAATGAGTGTCTCTAAAACAGGAACAATAAGCAAACTAATTATAAGCTTAATCTAAAACTGACAAAAACACAAATACTAAAGAAACATCTCTGTAAACATTTGGTTCTTAGTTTTCTAGGAAAAAACTTTAATGATGTTTTGTAGGTCAAGGGTAATTAAAATGGGTAGAAGAGAAGGTAAAGAAAATATTAAGATAAGGTATGTCAAAGACTACTTTTAAACACCTACCTTTACTATTTCCAAGTCCATAATCAAATCCTTGGGCACTGCAACTTGCCCCTTTATTAAACACTTGCACTGAGAAAGGGCTTGGAGGAGGAGTTTGAGAATTTTGATCCAGAAGAACTTGTTCTACAATAAAAGGCAAAGCTATAAAACAAGTTTTTGATGTGTTATCCCCTATTCAAAGAATAAAGAGATAATTCAAGAAAATGTTTATGATAGTCAGATTTTAAAATACCTCACATTTAGATCTGATAATAAGTTTACCAATTAGGTTATTGATACTGACAAAGTACATGACAAATCTTTGTTTTCACTTATCAAATACACTGTGAAATTTATAAATGGGATATTCTCTTATGGAGCCAATTTACTTTTATTATGGTAGAAATACATCACTGAATGGAGTATATTAGTATTTCTGAACCAAAAACTTATATTTGTAACAAATTTAAATAAAGGCATTTTACAAAACAAAAATGGATGTCCTATAACCGGAAATAATATTTTGTATATTAGTATTCAAACAAGAAAATCATCTTCAAAATGTCTAAGTATATAGTACCAAAAGAAATAATCACTTGTGGAATACTTTAAGTTTTGAATGCAAAAATTGAAAATTAAAATTTTAACTTACTTTTGCTTATTATATAAATATAGTTTCCCCTAAATAAGAAGATAATAAACCAGGTCATGAAGTTAGAGTTATCAATGCACCCTGAAGTAAACTAATGTATCAGAATTCTTATTTCATGAAAGAAATGGCAAATATTTTATCTAGTTTACAAATTGCAACAATGCAACATAAAATTGGTAAACTAAATTAATCCTCTATTAACAATCAAGTGGCTATAAAATTCTAATACTAAAAACACTAATACCTTAATTAAAGTAATATAATGCCAGCTAAAAAAGCAAAAAGAAAAATAAAAACTGCTGAATGAAAGGTAAAAAGGAAAAGTATTTCTTTAAAAATAATTCTTAAGTTTATTTTTTAAAAGTCAATATCCCATTTGGCTCAGTGGATAGAGCATCAGCCTGTGGACTGAAAGGTCCCAGGTTCAATTCCAGGCAAGGGCACGTACCTTGGTTGCCAGCACAAACCCAGTGGGAGGTGTGCAGGAGGCAGCTGATCCATGTTTCTCTCTCATCATGTTTCTAACTCTTTATCCCTTTCCCTTCCTCTCTGTAAAAAAATCAATAAAATATATTTTAAAAAGAGTCAATATCCCTTTAAATAGAAAACAGAACTAGAAGAACATAGTAGAGTAAATCAGAATTCTGCTATAACTATGGCAGTGTACAATCTACCCTTTACCAGCATTTTTAGACTTTTTTCAATAAATCAATCATAGCACTTCCCTTAAGCAATGCTCTTTTATATATTTCAGCAGTGGAAAATTTCTTCTGAACACTCATCCGAATGGAAAAGATAGCATCGCTTTCACCCTGTAGACTCAGAATGGTTTGGCACCAAGTGTAAACTGTTTTGACCAGAGCAATAACTTTGCTTATTAGGTTTTATCTATGGATACCAAATACCAATAAAGAATTTTTATAAAGAGGAAAGCCTTTGTTTTGCTCATACTACTTTATAGAGATGAATTACTATAATGCCAAGTCTTCTTATTTCCATACTAGAGGCCCAGTGCACCAATTATTTCACAGGTGGGGTCTGACTGGCCCATTCCCAATTGGTGGATTGGGGCCAGGGCTGTGGGAAGATGGTGGGAAGTTGGCCAGTGGGCCCACACTGATTGGAGCCTGACCAGGGCCAGGCTGTCTGGGGGCAGGGGCCTTGGGCAATTGGCTGATGGACCCTGCCCCAATTGGGGTGGGAGGCCAATTGGGGTGGGGTTAGGCTACAGGTGGTGGGCCAGCCAGTCCCTCCTCCCCATTGGTGTGTGTATGGGGGATGGATCAGAAGCAGAGCTGGCTAGGGGGAGGGACCTGGACATATCAGGCTTTGGGAGGTTGGCCAGCTGACCCACCCCCTATTGGAGTGTGGGGTAATCAGGGGTGGGGCCGACTGGGGTGATGGGGGCCCATGGGGGGGAGGTTAGGGGGGAGGGGCTGCAGGAGATTGGCTGGCCAGCCCCACCGCCAATAGAGGTAGGGGGCAATCAGGGGTGAGACAGGCCTTGGATAAAGGCTGCCGGCCAATTGGGATGGGGCTGGCTGATTAGGGGCAGGTTCAGTTTGGGGAAAGGGCTACCCCAGGGAGATTGGCTGGCTAGCCCCACTCCCCCAATCCAGCCGGTTTGCTGAAGCTGGTGGGTATCATAGTGACCGATTGTTCCGGTCTGGCTATATATACTATATATATATATAAAATACTTATATACTAATACCAATGAGGAGACTATTTGGATACTGTTTCAACTAATCTTAGTGATTTTAAAGCACTAACTTCTTATCATTTCTTTCCTTATCACCTCAGCAATTATGTAAAAAAATATTCAGACCACATTGTATGTATACATAAAGAGCAAAGCATTAAGTGATTGTTATTTGTTCATTTGTCTTTCAGATCAAACTCACAAAGTATGCTCATTTTGTAAATGAAAATTGAGGCACAGATATATGAGGTAAACTGGCTGAGGTTTCATTAAACTAGGAAAGTTGTAGAGTTGACATCTGTGCTGGCAGTCCAGCTCCAGAGTCCTCTCTTACACATTAAACCATATGGCCAGGTAAAATGACTACTAAGCTAGAAAAGATCCTTTGCTAGTCACTTAAACCATTCTCATATAATTTAACTATATCCTACATAAATCTGATCTCACTTAGGTATTTTAATTTATATCTGAATATGCCTATATAATGAAAATCTTTAAGAATTTATGAATATGCAGTTAATATACTTTAATATGTAGTATGTTATAAATGAGGTCTTTTTGTAAAATGTAGGATTTATATCAAATGAAGCCTTTCTTTTTCAAAACAGTGAAAAAACAGTTCTACCATGTCAACATTTTATGACCACATCATCTCTGACTATGAAAAATTTATCTGTAAAGACAAGGAAGGGAGTAGGTTCCCAAATAATGTTCAATGAATTATTTTTTTATTTAAATTCTTTATTGTTTATAAAGTCTTACATATGTCTCCTTTTCTCCCCATTGACTTCTCCCTGTATTCAATGAATTATTGATACAGGATGGTATGGTGTAATGAGCATAGATTTTGAAATATAAATGAAGATTCTGGCTCAAGTCTTTTATCTGCATCTATCCAGTTGTATAACTGTAGGCAAGTCATTTTAAATTTTATGAGCTTTAGTTTCTTTACCAGTAAAATGAAGATTATATAAACTATCTCAAAGGCTTATCATGGAAAAAAGGGGGGATGTTTTATTTACAATTCTAATACATCTAAATGTACTGTATCATTCAAGCAGGTTTCAAAACTTTTTTGAATTTATGTTTATGGATATATTGCTTCTTGGATAAGGATTATTTTAAGATTATTCTTTCTTGGATAAAAAAGCATATACTATTATCTCTCTGACATTATCCTATATTTTTGGGATTTGGTAGAAAAATATATGCTTATTTTACACATTCATTTTGATGTCCTTATAAATATTTTTGTGACTCAACTTCAAGTTATAAAGTTAGTGAACAAAAACTCTGTGAACATAGGAACAATCTGGGTATGACGAAGTAAAAATTAACTTGAATACAGTATCAGTTTTACTATAGTGATAAATTCAGTTCTTTAGGAACACTGAGGGAATTCTTGACTCTGTTAGATCAGGTAAAGTGATGATGTGGTCCGAACTCTGAAGAACAAGTTTTTCCACCATGTAAATAGAAAGGGAAACAATGGAAAATATTTTATTAAATGAAATCACTGTTGAAAAAGGTAAATAAAGTTTCAAGTTGAAACTCTAACAACAAAATAGGAAACCCCCAGGAGATGCTTTGCATTTATTCAGTGTTTTTTCTTGAGATAAAATTCACTCAAATGAAACTGCCTGGGAGAAGTGCTATGATTGATGGTTTGAGAATCAAACTTCCACTTAGTGGTAGGAAGGGTAAAAAATTCAGTCCTGGAGTGGCACAGAAAAATGATCTAACAAATTCATATTAGTCAAAAGCATTTCTTACAAAGATGGATTCATATGTTCTACATTTTGTTTTAATTCTTTTTATGTGCATTCATTTAGCACCCATGTATTTTACAAAAAATAATATTAACAATTACAAGATTTTATTACACTTAGCATTTAAAAACTCTTTATGATAAAAGAAATACACTTTAAACTTCTGCTTTCAAAGGTTAATCAGAATAAATCACAAATGTAAGCCAACTTGCCATCTTCATGTCGGAGGTATTGGTTTCCGCCTCTGTCTCTAGCTAAGGACCATGCCTCTCCTTCATCACTCTCACAGAACTCTACCATGCTGTTCTTATCCAGCTGCACCCATGTACCTTCAGAATTGGTTACCTAGTACATAACAAAAAGCATGATTGATTGGCTTGATTCTCTCAGGGCATTCAGGCTGAAAAGCAGCAAAAGTTTAAGAGTTTGAATAGTGTAATTATTCCTATAAATATTTACCATAAAATTAGTTTCTGAAATTAAGACCATAGCCCATGGTAAGACAAAAAA
>PVJN01017112.1:0-41151 GCA_004026805.1 Lasiurus borealis
GACTGTTAAGTCTTAGGGGGAAAGGGGTGAAGGGTGTACAGGGAGAGACTGGACAAAAATCATACACCTATGGATGAGATCAATGGGAGGGAGCTAAGGGCAGAGGGAGGGTGGGAGCTGGGTGGAGGGGTGCTATGGAGGGGAAAAAAAGAGAAACAAATGTAATAATCTGAATAATAAAGATTTAATTAAAAATAAATAAATAAATAAATAAATAAATAAAGAGTAATTAAAAATCAGTGTAAACATCTGCTTCTGAATATTTTCACTTTGTATTTTATTTTGTGAAGAGAAGTTTCCATCAGAGTTGGGAAAACTAAACTAAGAATGGAAATCTTTTGGAGTTTATATAAAACAAACTGATTTAAATTACTAAAATCTACTAAAAATAAGATAAATTTTTAAAATATCTCCTATTCAAACGATACAGTACTTTTACTTGGTGTACTCATTTATCTTATATATTTCACATTTTGTGGAAATGTTACACCTTATGCATGATAATGATGAGAATACCTTACGTTTGTGAAGCTGGCACTTCACAGTTTACCAAGAGATTTTACAGTTTCATAACTTAAAACTAAAACATCCATCTATCAAAAATTTGATAATACATAATTCATCTCTTTTCTCTTGTCAAAAATGATCATTGATATTTAGGTTAAAGTTTATTTTATAAAACAAATACTGCAAGTCGGTAAAAAATTTTTTTAATGCAAAATAGGGTGATATGATCTGAAATGCTGCTTTTTTTCCCACAATAGTGAGTTAGGCAATATTCAAAGCACTTCCTTATTTTAACTTTAAAATTTGCAACAACTTCTCTATATCAATAATAAAGACACTGTTTTTCACTAGGCAGGGAGTCACTGCATCATTTGATATGCAACGTGATATTTGACATAAAGCAAGTTGTTTAACCAGGCTATTGAAATGGTTGTATAACACCAAGTCATATTCTATAGAACTAATCTTTTATTGGATATACTGTCAGGTTCTCGTAAATGCACAATAAAATATGTTCATTTGGTTTTGGAAAGTGGTACAGAAATAGCATTAGCACATTTCATTGTTTCAGAAACTGAAGAGAAAAAATTTGAATTTTAACATAAACTCATTTTACCTATTTTAATGTTATTTGTTTTTTTAATAGAACAAATAGCTTACATTGGATCGCCTCTTTGAGTAGACTAGGGAAATTCCATTTGGCTCTTTCATATTCTAGGATATGATAATATAAACAGTAAGACATTTGATTTCTTTATGGGGTAGAAATGCTGAAGTGAATCATTCATTCATTCATGTATTCAACAACAATTTGTTGAGAACTTACTCTATGTGAGACATTATGTTAAGTACTAGTAAGCCTTAAGAAAAGAAAAAGGAGTTTATAACTGCGTACTTGCATGATAACTGACACCTGTTTGTAAATGATGGGTCAAACTCCAAGTATCAACAATGGATGTTTTAATATAAAAAATAAAAAAAGACCAAGGAGGACACTAGAGTAGCACTCAGGGAAGGCTTTGCTCAAGAGAAAGAGCCCGAAAAGATGGGTTGGATCTGTATAGGAGGAAATAAATTCAGCAAGTACCCCAGGGAGGAGAAACAATATACAAAATATTATCACGTCAGCCATGCAGAAGTTAAGTCCAGAAGATAATAAGTAGGTTGTAGAGCATAGAACTTTATAATTACTCAAGGGATGGTCTTTGGACCAGTAAATTAGCATCCTGCAGGAGCTTGTAGAAATGCAGAATCAAAATCTAATTCCAGCCCTAAGTGGTTTGGCTCAGTGGATAGAGCATCGGCCTGTGGACTGAAGGTTCGATTCTAGTCAAGGGCATGTACCTTGGTTGGGGGCATATACCCAGTAGGGAGTGTGCAGGAGGCAGCTGATCGATGTCTCTCTCTCATCAATGTTTCTAACTCTATTCTTCTCCCTTCCTCTCTGTAAACCATCAGTAAAATATATTTTTTAAAAAAAGAAGAAAGAAAATCACAGACATATGACCTCATGGCCACAGAAATAAATAAAAAAATCTGATTCCGCGTGTTCAAGGACTTTGGATGCTTTGTATATACATTAAAGTTTGAGGGGTTTCAATCTAAGCCAATTCATTTTTCAGAGGAATCTGAATCAGAGTGGCTGGCTGGCTTCCCTGAAGATAATGCAAACCTCACTTTAGAAAGAGTCCTGGAAACAGGGAATTTTCTCCCCAATTTCACAATGTTTGCCTGAACAGGAGAGAGGCAGTAAGCTGGACCTGATGGTGGGAGTATTTGAAGGCCAACTTAAGCAGCTCAGGCCTCATCTATTCATAAACTGAACAAACGTTTACTGAACTCCAATATGGTAGCACTGGGTGATACAGAATAAGATAGGCTTTGCCCCTAAGAAGCTCACAATTTTCTCGGGAAGCAATGAACCAACAATCATAAATATCTTTGTAGTGAGTTTTAAATGTTTATAACAGATAAATTAGCATGATTTATGCAGTTAACATTTATTGAGTACCTAATACTTGCAAAATTGTGGTGTCCAGGAGTATTTGGGAGTGGAGAGAAAAAGAGAGATGGGTCCGTTACGTGGCTCCTGCCCAAGAGTAAGAAGGAAAGGAAGAATGAATAGGCTTTGGTCAATGTGAGGTTGATGGAAGACCAAAGAAGCAAGTCTGCATTAACCCAGAGGTTACCAGAAGGCAAGGTAGAATTCATATTCCAAGTGGAGAAATAGGGAAGATGGGAAAGGGAACTAAATTACTGGAAATTTGTTTGCTGTACTTTTTAGTTAAGGGGAGAGAGATATTTGGTTTTTAGACATGTAGATTTTGAATGAGTATTCATAAAGAACTCTCTAGTAAGGAATTTGTGATTCAGAAGTGGAGCTTAAGAGAAAAGCAAGGCTAAAGAATCGTTGAATGGATGTTTTGTCTTCTTAACAACCCATTTTCCTCACTGGGAAGTCAATAGGATTGATTGTGCTGTCCCAAGTCAACTGTGGGTGCTAGTAACATTCTGTTTTGTTGTTGTTTTTTTCCAATTTTTTAATTAATGTATTATACATGTATACATATCTTCCCATTGTCCCTCACCCCCTCCCAGGCATACCTTAACCCCCCAGTGTCTTGTGTTCATTGGTTATGCTTATCTGCATGCATACAAGTCCTTTGGTTGATCTCTTATCTACCCCACCTCTCCCTAACTTTCCTGCTGTAATTTGAGCCTGTTTGATGCTTTACTGCTTCTGTATTTATCTTTTTGTTCATCAGTTTATAATGTTCTTTATTATCCACAAATGAGTGAGACCATGTGGTGATTCTCCTTCATTGACTGGCTTATTTCACTTAGCATAATGCTCTACATTCTGTTTTTTTTTTTGTTTTTTGTTTTTTTTATAAAATATATTTTTATTGATTTCAGAGAGGAAGGGAGAGAGGGAGATAGATAGAAACATCAATGACAAGAGAATAATTGATGGCTGCCTCCTGTGGATCAAGCCCGTTATGTCCTGCCCCAAATCCAACTCTGACCTCCTGGTTCAGAGGTCAATGCTCAACTACCGAGCCACGCCAGCTGGGCACATTCTGTTTTTTAAAATAAAGGTCCTAAGCCTTTGCTTTGTCAGCTGCAAGCCATACAAGTGGTTTAGTAATCTCAGTCACAACCATATGTTCAGGAATGTCACTTTATTTCCTTTTCCTGTTAGTGCGACAATAACAGCAAAAATTGCCAATCACCAAGCTGTTTTCCTAAACTCCATCTTCAAAATTCTGCTGTAGTACATATTGTCTGCAAGTGTTCACTTTTAAATGCATTAGCTAACTTCAGAAACCACAGCCATCCTATATCCTATAAAATTTAAGCAACTGTATGAATGCTAATTATAGTTAATGCACAGCTGGTTGGTTGAAATTCCTGTGAAGTTAATTGGTAATTTAATATGAACACGCAGATTTAGGAACTGCTATATGTTTCTAGTATGTGCTTGCTCTTTTTCTCTCCCCCCGCCCCTCAATATTGACTATTCAAACTGCTAGCTTCTGTAGGCACCTCTATCTGGCACATATACCGTGGCATTATAGGACTGAATGAATATCGCTGCAGTAGACCTGGCGGATGGAGAGTCTGGGGTGATCTCTGGGTGCTGATGCCATGACTTAGCAGTAGATCTCTCTCACCTATTTGCCATGTTGGCTCATTTGTATAACAAGAGTTTCCATATTGGTCTCCGAAGAGATACTTGTGATCTAGGCAAATGCATTCACTTTATAGGGGAGACGAAAGAGACTCTGCGGGAGGAAATTTAGAGTTATGGTTAATGGAATGGGCTTTGGGATTAAATAGAATAGGGCTCAAATCCAGGCTGTTACTTTTTAACTAGATGATCTTGGGTAAGTAACTTCTAAAAAAGAGCCAACTAGTATATTTTTATTGGAAGTAATTCATACACATGGTGTGAAATTCAAATGGTATAAAAGTGTATATAATAAAAAACAAGTCTCCCTGGACTTCAGATCTGTAGAGAAACCACTCTTAAGAGTTTCTTAGGTAAACTTTCAGAATTCACATGCACATGCAAGCATGGTACAATACAAATGTATTCATGTGTGTAGGCATAGCCAGTGAAGGGAGGGGGGAGACAGATGAGAGCATGTACTGGGGGGTGGGGAGGGCAATAGGGAAAAAATAAAAATAAACAAACAAAAAAACAACAACAAATGTGGCTGTGCAAGTGTGCAAGCATATTTATATCACTTCCTAGAACTGGCATTTTTGTCACCCGCGTGTGCACTTAAAATTGGGTATGTGGATACTTCCTGATAGCCAGTCATAGATTTCACAGTGGGTGAGAATGACAATTTTCCCACATGCCACTTCTTAAAAACTGTACCAATTAGATAGATGGAAATAACATCATCATGTGGTTTCTTTAAATGTTTTTGAAATAGAACACATGAAAAAGCACACAAAACATAAACGTGCAGTTCATTGAATTATCAAAAAAGCAAACAAGTCAGGTCAAGAAATAAAATATCAGAACCTCATGCTTCCTCCTAATCATTAAGCTTTTTTCTCCTTTCTGAAAAATTAACATCAGTTTTGCCTGCTTTTGAACTTGTACACATGGAATCATACATACTATGCATTTTTTGGTGTCTGGCTTCTTTTGCTCAATAATATATTTGTGAGATGATTTCTCCAGTTCTTTCTCTAGTTCTTTCATTTGCATTGTTATATAGATTTCTATTATATAAATACATTGCAAAACTTGGGTCATTTCTAGTTTTTTATTTTTATGAGTAATACTATATTCTTGTGCATGCCTCTTTTAAAAAAATATACTTTTGCTGAAACCAGTTTGGCTCAGTGGATAGAGCGTCAGCCTGCAGACTGAAAGGTTCCAGATTTGATTCCAGTCAAGGGCATGTATCTTGGTTGTGAGCGCATCCCCAGTAGGGGACGTGCAGGAGGCAGCTGATTGATGTTTCTTTCTCATCAATGTTTCTAACTCTCTCTCTCTCTCCCTTTCTCTCTGTAAAAATATCAATAAAATATATTTTTAAAAATATGCTTTTATTGATTTTAGAGAGAAAGGAAGAGGGAGAAAGAGAAACATCAATGTGAGAGAGAAACATCAATCTGTTGCCTCCCATACTCATCCTCACTGGGGTTCGAACCGCGCAACCTGAGTGTGTGCCCTCCCCAGTAATTGAACCTGGAACATTTCAGTGCATGAGATGATGTAACCAACTGAGCCACACACTGGCCAGCGCTTGCATATGCCTCTTCATGTACATCTGTATATGTTTTTGTTAGGTCTATATCTAGGAATTAGGCACTGCAATAGCCATGTCAAATTATCCTACCTTCTTCAGGATGAAAGACCACATGGAAAGAAAGGCCATCAAACTTAGCCAATGTACCTACTAAGTACCAGCTGCATGCATGAGTAACCCCAAGTAAGACCAGAAAAAGAACTGTCCAGCCAATCCCTACGATTGTGATAAGTAATAATAATTGCTGGTTCAAGTCTCTAACCTTGAAGCAGTTTGTTACATGGCAATAAAGAACTGACCTAGAGGTCAGTACCAGAAGTGGGTTTTGTTTCTACAAGAATTACGAATGAAGCTCTTGAGGCATGCAATCAACCTTAATAAGATTCTTGGGAAATCTATAGTTTTTAAGAGAATTATATTGGTGAAAGTACTTTCATTTTAGAGTAAAAGCAATTGAGACAATTACAAATGAAAAGATATCCATGGGGGAAGTGGGTGGGATGGGGAAAGGATACCCAAACGTCCCCAACATACCGGGACAGAAAGTAAGTGAAAAGCAACCTAATTTGCAAATAGGAGTCATTTCTTATGGAAAAGGAAGGATTTCTCAAGATGGAGCAGGAGTTCAGAGGTCATGGCTAAGAACCACAAAAAACACTGGAGCGAGAACAACCACTTCCAGGAAGAACTGGTCGTAATCAAGGAGCATTTCCTACTCGCAGAGCAGGGGGCATTGGTAACACATGTCTAGCAGAATTCCACTACCACAGCCTTCCATGCCTTCCAGAACCGAATGGGAGTATTAGAGTGTTTCTATTCCTGCCTCATCACTGTAGACCGAGTAGGTAAAGACCCTCATTTGTATCCAGACTTGACGCAAATTGCAAGAAATACTGATTTCAAACTTAATGCCATGATTGGATGAAACACTGGGAGCCCTTGGAGGGAAAAAATCTATTTTGCATGTGGGAGGTATGTGAATTATTGTTACAAATAATAGCTCCCTGTCAATCAATCGCTGTTTCAAGAATTCATTACCTGTGTACCTTGACCTGGGCTGGCCTTGGAACTTGCTTTGGCATGGGGACACCAGCAAACATGATGCAAACAGAGGCTTATTAAGAACATTGGGGTGGCCGAGACTGATTTGGCTCAGTGGATAGAGCATCGGCCTGCAGACTGAGAGGTCCTGGGTTCGATTCTGGTCAAGGGCATGTACCTTGGTTGTGGGGACATCCCCAGTAGGAGGTATGCAGGAGGCAGCTGATCGATGTCTCTCTCTCATGGATGTTTCTGACTCTCTATCCCTCTCTCTTCCTCTCTGTGAAAAATCAATAAAATTTATTAAAAAAAAAAAGAACGTTGGGGTGAGCCCTCTCAGAACATTGTTGTTTCCAGTCACTCAGTTTGCAGGAGTCTGTTGCACAGCAGTAAATAGTTGAAACATTCCCTACCCCCCTTCTATAATGAGATTTAGAGGGAAATAAAATAATGAGAGAGAAGCTCTCAGTTGGGGTATAATAATGAGAGATAAGCCAGTCTTGCCTCTGGGAAAAGGAAAAAGGTGGGGGTGGTAAAGAGGGCGTTCTCTATAAAAGACCTGAGACCGCGGCCCTTTTGGCTACTGTGCCTTGTGAAGCTCTCCGTGGAATGAGGATCTGAGATACAGTCGTGCTTTTCAGTTCTCAGGAACAGTGAGGACCATAATAGCAAACCATAGTTTAAGAGGCGCTATTAACACTGTACTTAATGCCAGCCACATCTACTCTAAGGGGACAAATAATGTTATTATAAAATAACTAGAGTGAATAACAATTGTGTTCTCAGCCCACTTTCTATAAACTTCCCTCTTCCCGCACCTTTATCTGTGCAAATGGTGTAGAAGAAAGCAAATATGACTGTCCCTAGTCACAGCTGATTAGTGCAAGTGTGAACATCTGATTCCAAAGAATTTAGAGCATGAGAGCTGGGAGAGAGGATGCAAATGGTAGGGATAATTATGAAACAAGAGTGGCTGTGAACTATGGCCATATGCGGTTGACTATTGCAGATGGGTGTAACATACATGGAGGTTCACTGAAACTAGTCTCTCAGTAGGGTATTTTGAAGTTGTGCACGATACTCAGTGTATTTCGAATGTCTTCAAAACAAATTTTTAAAAAGCTTGTTAATTTTTATTTTATGCAATTTTTCTATACTAATTTTTCAAGATTAATTTTTTAAAGTAAGTAAATATTCTCATTCCTAGGTGGCAAGACCATTCTCAGAGATAATAAAATCCTTGTCCTAAAGATTTAACACCCCAAGACACCCTCCATCTTACATAATAAAAGTCTAATATGCAAATTGACCAGGAGTTTGACCACTATGGCTTGCATTGACCACCAGGGTGGCATGGAATGAAGGAAGGCCCTAGCTGGCAGCTGAAAGCCAGGGGAAGGAAGGCCTCTATCAGCCCTGATCACCAGCCAGGCCTAGGGACCCTACCTGTACATGAATTTTGTGCACTGGGCCTCTAGTCTTTAATATAAAGGGGAAAAAAAACCCCTACACGTATAATCTAGTATAAAAGCACTTACTTTACACATTGTAAAAGAATAATTCTTAAACATTTTGGGCCACAAACTGATCCTTTGAGAATCTGATGGAAATTTTGGACAAATTTTGTGGGGGGCAGAGAGGATCCATTTTAGTAGGTTTATAGGCTCCCAGAAGTCTATCTATAGATTTATACGATGCCAGGTTTAGCACCCTTAGTTTTAAAAAGGACAAAATACTCAGGAATAAATTTAACCAATGTGCAAGATCTATACACTGAATATGACAAAACTTTGTTGGAAAAAAATTAAGGATGACCTTAATAAATGGAAAGACATTCCTTGTTCATGGATTGAAAGACTTAATATGTTAAAATGGCAATATTCCTCAAGTTAACCTGCAGATTTGATGCAATCTATATCAACATTCCAATTGTCTCTTCTTTTTCTTCAGAAGTGAACTGGTGCTAAAATTCATATGGATGTGCAAAGGACTCAGAATATACAAGAGAATCTTGAAAAAGAAGAACTAAGTTGGAGAGCACACACTTCCTGATTTCAAAACCTACTACAAAGCTACATGACAGTGTTGTACTGGCATACGAATAGACATATACATCGTGGATTAGAAATTAGAGTCCAGAAATAAATCTGTACATTTATGACCAACTGATTTTTAAAAATTACACATTTTTATTGATTCTGGAAAGGAAGGGAGAGAGAGAGATATAGAGAGATAGAAATGTCAATGATGAGAGAGAACCACTGATCAGTTGCCTCCTGCATGCCCCACATTGGGGATTGAGCCTGCAACCAAGTCATGTGCCCTGACCGGAAATCGAACTGTGACCTTCTGGTTCATAGTTTGACGCTCTACCACTGAGCCATGTGGGCAAGGCTGGCCAACTGATTTTGACAAAGGTGCCAAGACCATTTGATAGAGAAAGAATGGTTTCAACAAAGGGTGCTTGAACAACTGAATATCCACATGCAAAAGAATTAATTTGTATTCCCACTTTATAACATTTACAAAAATCAACTAAAAGTATAACAGTGAAATCATGAGCTTGAAATAGCAATAGTTTCTTAGATATGACACCAAAAGCACAAGCTACAAAAGAAAAAAATAGATACAGTGGACTTAATCAAAATTAAAAACTTTTATTGATCAAAAGACATATCAACAAAGTGAGAGTATTTGTAAATCATATATCTGATAAGTGTCTAGTATTCAGAATACATATAGAGAACTCTTAGAACTCAACAATTAAAAGACAAATGACTAAAAATGGGCACAATATTTGAATAGACATCTCATAAAAAATATACAAATAGCCAATGACATATGAAAAAACTGTCCAACATCATTAGACATCAGGAAAATTAAAATCAAAACCACTCCACATCACAATGGCTATAATTTAAAAAGTGAATAATAAATGTTGTCAAGGGTATGGACAGATAAAAACCCTCATTGCTGAAAAAATGTAAAGTGGTGGGAAACAGTATCACCAAACAATGCAAACACTGTGAAAAACAATTTGGTAGTTCCTCAAAAAGTTACTTAAGACTCGGAGATTTCAATCCTAGGTATACATAAAAGAGAATTGAAAACATATATCCCCACAAAAACTTGTACACAAATGTTTATAGCATCATTATTCCAACAGCCCAAAAGCGGAACAACTCAAATGTCCATCAACTGATGAATGGATTAAAAAAAAAGTTTATCCACTCATAAGAATATTATTCAGCCATAAAAACGAATGAAATTCTGACAAGTGTCCAAATATGCTATGGATCTACTTGAAAACATTGTGCTATGTAAAAGGCATACATAGAAGGATAAATACTGTATGATTCTGTTTACTTGAAATATCTAGAATAGGCAAGTTTATAGTGATGAAAAGAACATCAGAGGTTATTGAAGGCCAGGGAAGGGGGCAGTGGGGAGTGATTGCTTAATGGGCATAGAGTTTCTGTTTGGAGTGATGAAAATGTTCTAGAATTAGATCGTAATCACAGTCACAAACCTTGTGAATATACTAAAAAACCATGAATTGCACTGTATGTGAATTGTAACTCAATTAAGAAAAAACACACCACTTAGTCTAAAGAGAAATTCTGCTCTGTTGGTAAAGTATATGCTATTGATATATTTTATTGATTTTTTTACAGAGAGAAAGGGAGAGGGATAGAGTTAGAAACATCGATGAGAGAGAGAGACATTGATCAGTCGCCTCTTGCTCGCCCCCTACTGGGGATGTACCCACAACCAAGGTACATGCCCTTGACTGGAATCGAACCTGGGATCTTTCAGTCCATAGGCTGATGCTCTATCCACTGAGCCAAACTGGTTTCGGCAAAGTACATGCTATTGAAAGGAAACACTTGAAATACAGTATACATTTTGATTTGTGAAAATCACATGCCGTAGTTTAAATACTATTGTAAATATAAAGTAAGATAAGCCATCTGAAGCTTATATTAATTATACTTATATATTTATACTTATCATATTTCATAGATTTCTGCTTCATGGAATAAAATCTGAGCAAAAGAATGTAACTTCCACAAGCAATGGATCATACAGAAATTTTAAATTTCTAACTTTGGAAAGTGCAGCTAATTCTTGAGACATGGCCGTGTGTGTTTACAAATCAGTTTACCAAATGTATAGGTCATCTGGTAAATGGCTCCATTATAGAAGGTATTATAATTTAACTAGAGGCCTGGTGCACAGATTTGTGCACATTGATAGAAAATTTAGAAGGTGGCTGGTGGGATGGGACTGGGCGAGAGGGGCTGGACATGCCCTCGAGCCAAACTCTCTGCCTGGCTGCACCTGGGGCGGCACCATGGCTCAAGGGGCGCCTGCAGAATGAGCAGGGTCCCTCCAGCAGGTGGGGTCCCTTGGCCTAGCCTGCAGGAACGAGGCTCAAACCGGCTCTCCGACATCCCTGGAAGGGTCCCAGATTGTGAGAGGGTGATTCTTAGGTGACACACCCCAGAATCAGGCTCCCACCTTTCTGATTATGGTGTGTCACCTGAGAACTGCACCTGCCAAGTCACCGCAGCTTGGCAGCTCCTGGGTTGAGCATCTGCCCCCTGGTGGTTATTGCACATCATAGCTATCAGTTGGATGGTCAGGTAGTCAGATAGTTGCTTAGGTTTTTATATATACAGTGGTACCTCGAGATACGAGTGCCCTAACTTACGAGATTTTTGAGATACGAGCCATTGAGTGAGCAATTTTTGCTTTGAAATACGAGCAACATTTGAGATAGGAGTCATCTCGCAGATCGGCCTGCTGCACATGACCCACCAGTTTACTGCGACTCGAGCGTCTCATAGTTTCCCACGCCTCAAGGTTACAGAACGAATTAAACTCATATCTCGAGGTACCACTGTATATATATAGACTAGAGGCCCAATGCACGGAATTTGTGCAATAGGGGCGGGGGCTGGGGTGCTCTTAGATTGGTGTGTGCTCTCTCACAGTCCAGTAGCCCCACAATCAATTGCCTAAAGAGGGAGGCTCCACCAACCCTCTGCAGCCCACTGGTTGGTGGCCTGGGCCTCCTAATTTTGAGTGATTGTGGAGCCCCCCCAATTAATAGCCCTGCTGGACAGTTGCTTTGGCCTCCATCTGCAGGGCGACCATGGGGTAATAGCTGGGCCCCTGACCAATTGCATTGCACCCACTGTGACTGACCTGGTGCCAGTGGGTGTCATAACATGGTCATCCAGAAGGTTGTCTAGATGGTCCTTCTGCTGTTTGGTCATTTGGTCAATTTGTATATTACACTTTTATTATTATAGATTACTTCAGGCCTGGAAACCAAATCATCAGGGTTGCTCTCATGGCTTTGTCATTTATACTTCTTTAATTGAAGTCGAGGTGGTTGGAATGAAGGTTCCTTCTAGTTTTAAATTTTTGAACTTATCTGATCTTATTGCGACTTTATAGTCAAATTGTTTTACTTGCTCAGACTGCATTCAAACATACACTTTAAAATCCAGTAGATTATGGGGGGAGGGTTTGAAGTGCAAGAGAGCACAGAGGGGATAAATGGTGATGGGAAAGTAAAATTCGGTAAATTATTACTGAATCATAACATTTGAAAAGGATTAAATTGTCCACTCAACATTTATTAAATTGGACCAATTGATCACATTCTACTGAGAACTAGTCTAAAGCAATAGCACCATCTGGTGGCTTCTCTTCTGATATGACAACTTTGTTGAAAAGGATAGGTTGGCCGAGACCGATTTGGCTCAGTGGATAGAGCATCAGCTTGTCAGCTTGCGGACTGCAAGGTCCCGGGTTTGATTCTGGTCGGGGGCATGTACCTTGCTTGCGGGCATATCTCCACTGTGGGGCGTGCAGGAGACGACTGATCGATGTCTCTCTCTCATCGATGTTTCTGACTTTCTCTCTCCTTTCCTCTGTAAAAAATCAATAAAATATATATTTAAAAAAGAGAAAAGGATAGGTTGGCCTTTCCTGTCAAATTAGGGCAAGTGGTTCAGAGAGGCCTGTTTCAGGAAACAAGTTTAATAATATTGCATACTATATATTTAAACTAACTGTTTATGACATCAGGTTTAGGAACTTATTTTAAAAATAACTCAAAAAGTTTTCTCAATATTTTTTGTTTAGTGCCCAAGTACAAGAACAAAATAAAAAATACTTGCATTCATAGATGTTATATTTTAGTGAAAGGAAGTAGACAACAAATGGTAAGTGTAATAAGTTAGTAAATTATAATATGTTGAGTGGGAAGTTGTATTAAAAATCAGGATAAAGGGGTTATCCTTTATCCTGACTAGGTTGCAATTTTAGAAATATTTTTAAAAAAATGTTTTTATTGATTTCAGACAGAGATAGAAATATCAATGAGAATCACTGATTAGCTGCCTCCTGCACACCATCTACTGGTTATTGAACTTACAACCCAGGCATGTGCCCTGTCCTAAAATTGAATGGTGACCTCCTGGTTCATGGGTATATACTCAACCACTGAGCTACAGTGGCCAGGCAAGTAGGTTGCAATTTTAAATAGGATGATATTTGAGCAAAGACTAGAAAGAGATGAGGTCAATTCTACATGCTTGTCTGAAAAGTAAAATTTCATAGACTTACAACCTAAATGCTAAAATTTTGCTTCTTCAAGTATGTGTTAGTTTTTAGGAAGCAGAAGATATAATACCAGATTAATATGAATAGAAATGACATTTTGAAAAATGATGCTGCCCTATGGATATGCACCTTTCCTATTACAAAGATTATAATGGTTGTTTTTAGATCAGAAAGATACATGAAATGGCAGTCTTGTTACCTTATTTTTCACCATCTTACCATGACATTTACACATTGAAAATTGTGTTCCTATGAAAGTAACAACTACTCATCTTAGGAATTGAGAACTGAGAGAAGGGAAGAGAAGGTAGAGGTGGGATGTAATCACCAACAAAGATTAGCTAAATTTCTCTAGACTGTTTATGACTTCTTTTTTTTATAATTTTGTCTCAGCACTTTTTTTCCCCATTGACTTTAGAGTGGAAGAGAGAGGAGAGGAAAAGGCAGAGAGAAACATCAATGTGAGAGAAATACATCAATTGGTTGCCTCCTGCAGAGGTCCTAGCCGGGCCAGGGATGAGCCTGCAACCGAGATACATATCCTGCACCAGAATGGAACCCTTTCATCCAAAGGCTGACACTCAATCAATCCACTTAGCCAAACTGGCTAGGGCTCAGAACTTTTTGAAACCATTTTAATTTTCTGTCCTACACACCCTTTGGTTAGGAAATGCCTCTAAAATGTAGAAATCCTTAGAGACTATTTTAGAATATTTCATAGGTATAGCATTAAGGCCTTAAACCCGGTAAAAAGTAAAAATTTATTTGTCTCAAACCCACTCTAGGAAAACTTAAAGGTAACACTATCTTAATATTTTGGGATTTGTTGTTAGATCAAAGCTTTCAGTGAATGGAGAATTTTGTTTTGTTTTTGATGCATCCAGGAAATTAGATCTAATCTTCACAGTCAAAGCAAAGAATGTAATGGGTAAATCTTGAAAAATAAAGTTCTTCATCAAATTGCCTGAAGAGTTTGTATTTTTTATACTATTGCATCCATATTGACTTTAATTTAGATGCTTAATATGCACTATGAAAGGCTAGTATGCCATCTAGTAATATTAACACTTTAAAAATTGTTCTTAATTTTAGAGAGAGGAAGGGAAAGGGAGAGAGAGAAACATTGATGTGAGAGAGAAGCATCAATTAACTGCCTCCCCTACTCCCCTTCCTGGTTATGTGCCCTGACCCTGGAATCAACGCTGAGAACTTTTGGTGCATAGGACCACACTCAACCAAGTGAGCCACACTAGTCAGGGCAATAACACTTTTTTTTTTATATATGTTTTATTGATTTTTGACAGAGAGGAAGGGAGATAGATAGAAAGTCAGAAACATCCATGAGAGAGAGAGACATCGATCAGCTGCCTCCTGCACGCCCCACAGTGGAGATGTGCCCGCAAGCAAGGTACATGCCCCCAAATGGAATCGAACCTGGGATCTTTCAGTCGGAAGGCTGACGCTCTATCCACTGAGCCAAACCGGACTTGGCAACACTTTTTTTTTTTTAATATATTTTTTATTGATTTTTGACAGAGAGGAAGGGAGATAGATAGAAAGTCAGAAACATCGATGAGAGAGAGAAATCAATCAGCAGCCTCCTGCACACCCCCTACTGAGGATATGCCCGCAAGCAAGGTACATGCCCCCGACCGGAATCGAACCTGGGACCCTTCAGTTCGCAGGCCGACACTCCATCCACTGAGCCAAACCCGTCTCGGCCACTTTTTAATATGTATATAGCATTTCCGTTTATATAGCATCCTCACATATATCTCACTTACTTATTTGGTTCAGAACATACAATGTGAATGTAGTTTGCAGTAGCTTTCCTTTTAGTTCTTCAAGGGGAATCTATTTTCAGGGAACTATGTCATTGCACTGGAAACATAAATCTGAAATGGGTTTAAGTTTGAAGAGCTGGTGGCCAAGATGTGCCAAAAGGTAGAAAGAAGCTAATCTTGGCCAGCAGAGGGGCTGGGGGTGGATGAAGAGTAGGTGAGAAAGTTCAGGGGAATCATGGCAGGCAAAGATCCACAAGTTGCACAAGGCAATGCTTACAAAGCACAGCCTTAAAAAAGCCTTAAAAAAGCCCACGTGTTTAGGTTGAGGGTCACTCAACTCCCCTCCCCCTTCTCAAACAACAAAAAACAAAAAAAATCCAAAACAATCACAAAAACCCCAAAACTTTTCCTTACAAGGAAAATGTCTGCAAAATTATGATTTGGGAGCAGGAAGGAGAGTCGCGAGCAATCAGCAAATATAGTCCAATGTCTAGGCAGCTGGAGAGATCAGAAAATTGAAAAAAAACAAAAACACTTACAGGCAGCCCATAAACTTGTTTAATGGATGAATAGTTCCATGATAACTATATTTACGTAAATATTACATTTGGTAAGAGACCCCAAGAAAAAGTTTACAACGGTTGCTTTTAGAGAGAACTGCAGGAGGAGGGGAGGGGCTAGGGACAGGTTTAGATTTCCGTGGATCTTTACGAAATTTTAAGACGCATGCTCAGCCATTATTATTATTATTATTATTATTATTATTATTATTATTATTATTATTACTAATCAGAGTCTAGGAGAATCCCTGCTCCCCATCCTCCCAGTGTGGCTGCCTTCAAGATCCACATTCCTCCTGACCCTCCAGGGGCCCGGCCTCCCACCCAAATCGCCAGGATCGGGACGGGCCGTCCACGCTGCCAATCACGGAGGCGGCCAGGTGTGCAGGCAGGTGGCCGGAAGGGGGCGGGGCTTCTACAGCTGACCCGGGGGGGGGGCATGGCGGAGCCAAAGATCTGCAGCTGGCGGCTCAGGTGTAAGTCTGCGGCGCATCGGTGGCAGAAGGGATCCCCTATTATTATTATTATTATTACCTAATCCCACTGCCTGATCGGAGGAAGCAGCACCCAGGCCCGGTGGAGGCGCCCCCGCCGGGCGCTGCAGGACCAGCAGCTTTTGCGACGCCGCCACGGTCGGCGCGCGCGTCCAGTTGCGCCGCTTCAGGAAGCCCGACTCGCGTTCCCGGTTAACGGATTCGCCACACTTTGGAGTTCGAATTTAAAAATTAAAATTCAAAGTTCCGTGTCCCGGAAGTCCTTTCCGCCCCAGGAAACAGAAGCAGGAGAGACTCTGCGTCCTTGACTATTTTTTTTTTCCTCTTCTGGCTTTCACACTGCTCCTGGCCCAGCGCGCCGCGAGCCCGCGTCGAAAGCACCGACGCGGACGCCCAGGCCGCCCTCCGTCGCGCAGGCGCAGTCGCGGCGGCCGCTCCCGCCCTCCCTCCCGCCCACGCCGGGTGGCCGACGTGGAAGTTGCTGGCTGCCTGGAGGCTCCCGAGGAAACCGCCTCCGAGCCGCCGGCGGCCCAGGCGAGCGGAGGTGGCAGCACCGGGCGTCCCGTAGAGTCGCTGCCGAGGCCGGGGCCTGTCTGACGGCCGACGAAGGCGGACGGGCGCTTCACCATGGGTGAGGGGGCCGCGGAGGGGCTGCGGCGCGGGCGGGGGACGGGGGCCGCCGGCCTGGGCGCCCTGCGTGGCGGCTTCTCGCGAGGCGGCGCGCTGGGACCGCACTCACCTGTGGGGGCGGGCCTGCCTGCTCGGAGCGGCCGCTCCTACCCGTTTTCGGGTCCCCAGAGCGGGGTCGGGGCTGCGCGGGGCCCCGGCCTCGCGTCCCGGGACCCGCCCGAGGCCTCTCGCCGGCCACGGGCTTTCCCCTCCCCTCCGCCGGCCCGGCTGGACCTGCTGGGGCCGAGCTGGTCCTGCGGAACCCGGCAGGGTGTCTGGCCCCCCAGGTGCGCCGAGGGTTCCCGGGAAAAAAAGTGCGCTCTGACCCCATGAGTGGGAGCTCCTTCTCCCCCGCGGGCCGCCGGGGCCGCGTCCGTGTGAAAGGCTCCCCGGGGAGGTGCGGCTGGTGGTTCGGTGCCCCGGGCTCCCGGCGGCTTGTCGGCTTATTATTATTATTATTATTTTTTTTTTCCTGTAGCGTTTCTTGGAGAGAACAAAGTGGGGAGGGCCTTACGCAGCGGTTCTCAACCTGGGGGTCGCGACCCCCTGGGGGGGTGGAAGGACACTTTCACAGGGGTCGCCCGAGACCATCGGAAAACGCGGGCATTTACATTATAATTCATAACAATAGCAAAATTAACAGTGATGAAGTGTGGTTGGGGGTCACCATCACATGAGGAGCTGTATTAGAGGGTCTCGGCGTTAGGAAGATTGAGAACCGCCGGCCTCGCGGATCCGCGCGGGACCTTTGAGCTCACAGTTTGCAGCGCCGTCGCCGGCAGCTGCAGGTAGAATGAAGCCGCCCTCCTCGCTGAGCCCAGAAGGAAAGTACCGGGTCTTTTTCCCTTGTCTGCAGCTCCGCAATGGAGGTGGAGAGTCTCTGACTTATTTAAACCCTCCCCGGGCTTCTGGGGACCGGACTTCCTGCTCTGGAACACCGCAAGCACTTTTCTGTCTGTTGCTACAGCCACCTTTAGTTTTTGCTCTTCCAGCTTTAACACACACAGACACACACACACACGCGCACACACACACGCACGCACACACACTTTGTCAAGTCCCACCCCTTCTATTGCACTTCCCCAGGGTTCTCCAGCGCATGTGTTCACTTTTTCCCCAGTCTCGCAGCTCCTCACTGTGCCATTTCTTTGTCAAAGAGCTGTGTGTTGTGGAATGGCATCACTTCTGTCGTCAAGTCTTAAAATGCTGTTTAATGTAACTTCCTTTCAATATAATGTAATGGCTTTTGGTGGGAAAGAGTCAAACCAAAGTGCTTTTTTTTTTTTTTTTTTTTGGTAATAATAAAACAAAAATATTTTAAAGCTTTACTTGTTGATACAAGAATAATAAAGACTAAATTTCCACCTTCCTTTTACGGTTATTTTACTTAATCCATTTCTAGAAGGATTTTTAAAAAATATATATTTTATTGATTTTTTGCAGAGAGGAAGGGAGAGAGATAGGAAGTGAGAAACATCGATGAGAGAGAGACATCCATCAGCCGCCTCCTACACACCCCACAGTGGAGATGTGCCCGCAACCAAGGTACATGCTCTTGACCTGAATCAAACCTGGCTTTCAGTCTGAAGACTGACGCTCTATCCACTGAGCCAAACCGGTCTCGGCTAGAAGGATTTTTTTTTAATGTTACTTACCCCCCATGGCTTTACTGACTGATGACTGACAAATAAAAATTGTATGTGTGTACAACATATTTTGATATAAGCATACCTGCGAAATAACAGTCAAACTAACACATCCATCAGTTCACACGATTGTGTGTGTGTGCGTGTGTGTGTGTGTGTGTGGCGAGAACTTCTGGAGAGCTTGCTTAGCAGATTTTCATTATTATTAACATTATTATTAACCTTCGTCACCATGGCGTACATTAGGTCTCAAAACTATTAATCTTTTGACAAAAGTTTGTATGCCTCTTCCTTTCTCCAATTCCTCCACATCCAGTAACCATATTTCTACTCTCTGTTTACAAGTGCTTTTCTATTACACTGTACTTTGCGTACAGGAAGTTTTCTGCAAATATTTCATGATGCATTGAATGTTAGCATTATCTTTTTCAATGAGTTTTCTATGAAGAATAGTTTTTATTTTGGGTTTCTGTGTCTCATTCTTTTTTTGGTTAATAGAAGTCTTACCGGTTAAAGGTGTTGTTATGATGATACTGCTGCTGTACAGCAGTGATAATTGTGTTTCCTAGGCAAGGATCTCATTGTCTCCTTGTCACTCTGATTTGCCCTTTGGATTTAGGAGTAGTGGGGAGATCATGTTAAAGTGCTCATACTCTCCTTATTGGAAAGAGAACTCCATGAGGGTGGTGGACATATATCTCTTTATTTTAGTGTGTCTTTTGTGCTTGTCTGATACATTATCTAGTACATGCTAACAATCAATAGTTTACTTGTTTTGTGTTGAATAAAATATTTCAATGGGGGCAAAAATACACATCTGTGAAACCAGGAAAATATTAAATTTGATGTAGCTTTCAAGGGGCAAGAGTAAATGTTTTGTGGACCAGTTCAAAAAATGATAATACATTTTTTGCTTTTATTTTTTTTTTTAGGTGGCTTTTTCTCAAGTATATTTTCGAGTCTATTTGGAACCCGGGAAATGAGGATTTTAATTTTGGGATTAGATGGAGCAGGAAAAACTACAATTTTGTACAGATTACAGGTTGGAGAGGTTGTTACTACTATTCCTAGTAAGTGTTAGTATGATAAGTTATAAGAGCTTTCTCTTTTCTATCTAACATAATTTTATTTTTAATTAATAATATAATCAAGTAATTGGTAAGGATATTGTAAACTTCTAGTATGAGCATATTGTTGATAACTTCTAAAAATATATATTTGTGTACATGTGTTTTTGTTGATTTCAGAGAGGAAGGGAGAGGGAGAGAGACAGAGACATCAGTGATGAGAGAGAATCATTGGTTGGCAGCTTCCTACATGTGCCCTGCTGGGGATTGAACCATGACCTCCTGGTTCATGGGTCAACACTCAACCACTGAGCCCCACTGGCTCAGCTGTTTAAGAGCATTAAAATTATGCCTCTAAAGTTAGTCATTCAAGGTATTTCTTTTTAGTACTATTTGAATTTAAAATTACAAAAAGAAGGCTAGCTTTTATGAAAGAACTTTTAAAACTGTGACATCTTTTTTGCTACCTTCAATAAATTCCAGTTCCCTTGTTTTTTGATTCTCAACATTGCCCATAATTACTGTATCTGTCTTGGTCGTCATCCCTGGGGTGCACAAAACCTGGCAGATTGCATTTCAGTGAATGATGATATACACCACCCTTTAAAAAAAAAACAAATATATATATAATATATTTTATTGATTTTTTTACAGAGAGAAAGGGAGAGAGATAGTTTAAAAAATCAATGAGAGAGAAACATCGATCAGCTGCCTCCTGCACACTCCCTACTGGGTATGTGCCTGCAACCAAGGTACATACCCTTGACTGGAATTGAACCTGGGACCCTAGAGTCCGCAGACCGACGCTCCATCCACTGAGCCAAACTGGTTAGGGCTACACCACATTCTTGTTCTTTGCATAGAAACTGTTCCTAATTTTGGTGAAGATGGTGATTACATTCCTACCTAAGTCTAAGGGAGACAGTATGAACTTACTTTTTAGGTTTTTGCTCCAGCTACTTATAATAGTAGTAGAGGCTCAGTGTACAAAAATTCGTGCACTTGTAGGGGAGGTTCCCTCAGCCCAGCCTGTGCCCTCTCACAGTCTGGGACCCCTCAGGGGATGTCCACCTGCTAGCTTAGGCCTGCTCCCGGAGGATCAGGCCTAAGCTGGCAGTCAGACATCCCTCTGGCAGCCCTGGAGCCCTCGGGGCACATCCTTAGCGCTGCTGAGGAGGTGGGAGAGGCTCCTGCCACTGCAGCTGCACTCGCAGCCGTCAGCCTGGCTTGTGGCTGAGGGAGCTCCCCCTGTGGAGTGCGCTGACCACCAGGGGGCAGCTCCTGCATTGAGTGTCTGCCCCCTGGTGAACAGTGTGCATCATAGTGGCTGGTTGCCCTGCTGTTAGGGTTAATATTTTTAAAATTATATTTTATTGATTTTTTTTTTACAGAAAGGCAGGGAGAGATAGTTAGAAACATTGATGAGAGAGAAATATCGATCAGATGCCTCCTGCTCACACCTCCCACTGGGAATGTGCCTGCAACCAGGGTAGGTGCCCTTGACCGGAATCGAACCAAACCGGTTTCAGCCAGTTGTCAGTTTTTACTATGCTTTTTTTTTAAGCTTGTAAAATCTTAGCAAACTTTGTGATGTCAGGGTTGCCAAAACCGGTTTGGCTCAGTGGATAGAGTGTCTGTCTGCGGACTGAAAGGTCCCAGGTTTGATTCCGGTCAGGGGCATGTACCTTGGTTGTGGGCACATCCCCAGTAAGGGGTGTGCAAGAGGCAGCTGATCGATGTCTCTGTCTCATCAATGTTTCTCTATCCCTCTCCCTTCCTCTCTGTAAAAAATCAATAAAATATATTAAAAAAAAAAAAAAAGAATGCTTGATGAAGTCTGCAGAGGGTCTGTGAAATTGCCAGCATTGGAGAACCCAACTTCCATAAAGCAATAACAGCCATTGCTGTGTCCTTACCCACTGAAGTTTAGAATGAGGGCTTTCTTGATTTTTTTCTATTTGCTACTTACCAAAATTCAGATTTTTAGAATACATATACTGCTGCCCTTTTAAATATAACCTTCTGAACACTTTTGTATGTTAGTATTGTATTATGAGAGGAGTTTAACATAATAGGATTTCTTGAGCTAAAAATTAAGTATTTGCAGAGGAGACTGAGGATTCTTATATAATCTGAAGTTGGTGCTAATCTTGTTAATTGTGTGTATGTATATGTGTAGCACAGCATACTGACTTGTCTTTAATGGAATATCTCAACCAGTAATGTAATTCAACAGTTATCATTTGTTGCAGAAACTCAATTAAATTGGGTACTTTGAAGGTAGAATGCATTAGTGTCTACATAAATGACTGATTTATCTTCCAGCCATTGGATTTAATGTTGAGACGGTAACATACAAGAACCTTAAATTTCAAGTCTGGGATTTAGGAGGACAGACCAGTATCAGGTATGGTGCAAAGATCAGATTATTTTGTGGTATTTAACTTTAGCTCTTGTAGGGTTAGTGGTTGTCTTTTTTTTTGAAAAATGATTTTTATTTTTTTAATTAAATTTATTGGGGTGCATCCTATGTAATCCTATTTAGTAAAACCCTAATATTCAAATAAACTGAACAGTCGCTATGATGCACACTGACCACTGGGGGCAGCTTCTCAACAGGGGTGCTCCCCCCCTGGTGGTCAGTGCACTCCCGTGGGGGAGTGTACCTTAGACAGAAGCTGGGCTCACAGCTGGCAAGCCCCTCCCACATCTGTGGCAGCGCTAAGGACCCCTCTGCAGAAACCCCCTGAGGGGTCTCAGACTGCAAGAGGGCGCAGACCGGGCTGAGGGACTCCCCCTCCCCCAGTGCATGAATGTCGTGCACTGGACCTCTAGTTGGCTAATAAGATTATATAGGTTTCAAGTGTACATTTCTGTATACATGATCTGTGTATTGCACTCTGTGCCCAAGTCAGATCATCTTCCATCACTATGTATTTGGCCCCCTTTATCCTTTAACCACTTAACTGCCACATGTGCAAAACAGAAACCATCCCCACATGCCATGATATTTTGAATTTAATTTGAAAAATCAGTTTGCAATGAATATTATAAAAATAAATATATTACAGTTCGGGTGTTCTTGAATATTTTCTGTTGAAAATTGCACAAAAAATGATTTTAAAGTTGGTCTATAGATGCTTATGGCAGGCAAATGGTTAATTTCCTCCACCCCCATTCCCTTGTGGTAACCAGTATATATTGTTTTGTCTGTGAGTTGTGGTTTTATATTCCACACATGAGTGAAATCATGTGGTTCTTAGCTTTTCCTGACTGACTTATTTTTATTTTGCTTAGCATAATATTCTCAAGTTCTATCCATGTCATCACAAATGGCAGTATTTCATCTTTTCTGATGGCTGAGTAGCCACTTAGTTTAAAATGAGATAAACCTGCCTGTCCTCGCAATTGAATTAAAATCTAAGGAAACCAGTTCTTCAGATATCACTTAAATGAAAAATGTTTACATGACACTCAAGATTTCATGTTTTTACTAAAGAGTCTTCCATTTAGTTCTCACCAGCCCCTTCCTCTGTGAGACAGACTATTTTGGATTTCATAAAAATGCCTTTCAGTCCCACTACTTGGGGCTAATGTGAACATAGATGCCTAGGGGAACTCAGGTCTCCTGTCCAGCATTCTGTGCTTGACATGACAACTGTAAATGTGTGGTGACTGTCAGTGGTTGCTCACTACGGTTCCACCTTAAAAGATTAGTAGTGCATTCCCCAAATGTCCTGCTTCCTTTTAACACGTTTTATTTATTAAATCACTTTTGATTCTGTTTCTAACTATGCATTTGACACCTTTGTGTCTTTAGTGATCAATTTAATGCCTACTAAATAAAGTTATTAAAAAAAAAATTTAGGAATGCATTCCTCTTAATTCTTAAAGATTTATAAGAGACCCAGTGCACAGGTAAGGTCCCTGGTAGCTGCCTGCCTGAGGGACCTCCTTCCCCCTAGCCGCCTGCCCCATCACTGATGCCCACCATGTTTTGTGCCGCCCCCTGGTGGTCAGTGCACATCTAACATCTGAATGATTGAACTCTTGCCTGTAGGGACAATTTGCATATTAGCCTTTTATTATATAGCAGCGGTTCTCAACCTATGGGTCCCGACCCCTTTGGGGGTCGAACGGTCCTTTCACAGGGTTGCCTAAGACCATCGGAAAATGCAGATATTTACATCATGATGCATAACAGTGTCAAAATTTCATGGTTGGGGGTCACCACCACATAAGGAACTGTATGCAAGGGTAGCGGTCTTAGGAAGGTTGAGAGCCACTGTTATATAGGATCATGATCAGGTCTGTGTACAACTTTTTAGTGTTACAGGTTATAAGTAGATTTTTCTCAGCCTAAAGTTTGAACTTCTGTGAGTTAATGTTTATGAACATTCTTTCCATCTTCATGTCTGAGGGATAATGATATATATCAGTTGGAGACACTGCATCATTATGGTAATGATTCTAACATGATGGGACCAAATTGGCATCATTATGGTAGTGATTGATGGGACCAATTACTTGCCAAGTCCTAGCATTAACATATCAGTTTAATCTTTTTCAAATAATAATATATTCTCCCTTTCTGAATTTTCTTTAGGCCATACTGGAGATGTTATTATTCAAACACAGATGCCGTCATTTATGTAGTAGACAGTTGTGACCGAGACCGAATTGGCATTTCCAAATCAGAGTTAGTTGCCATGTTGGAGGTAAGAAAATTTTACTAAATGTGGGGAAAACATTTACATTTGCTTGCTGTTTCCATTATTTATTATTACATGCAGGAATAATTAAAAGGAGAGCAGGGATTTCTCCTACCCTTCATGCCTTTATTATAATTTTCTTTTATGAATATTACTTCCTACTCGAGAAATATTGTTGGGTAATGGTTGTAGACCCACCCCCACCCCCCAAAAAAAAATTCAGCCTTGTAACTTTCTTTGAATGATAATTCTTGACTTCTTTTGATTGATTTTATCAATGAATATTTATTATGTGATATAAAACACAGGTAAAGTATGAGTCAGGACTATTATATCAAACTTATTGATAAAATTGTTTTACCTTTTTTATACACAAAAATGAGTTCTAAATGGAGTAAAGAATTAAATGTAGAAAAATGGATTCACATTTACACATAGTTCTATACCTGCTTTAAAAAATGAACTAAACATTAAATCGTGGATGATTTCATCTATAAGAATATAAGGTATGTTTAAAATTTTTGAATAGAAGTTTTTTCTAAATCAAAAGATTGGAAGGAATTACAAAATAAAAGATAGATTTAATTCTATTAATACATACTAAAAAATCCTCCAAAGCTCAGATGCCAGACAATATAAATCAAGGTAAAACGGAAGCAGAGACACTGTTTTACAGTCAATGACTAAGGATTAGTATATTAATTAATTAATTAATTAATTAATATATTTATTTATTTAAATATATTTATATTGATTTTAGAGGAAGGGAGAGGGAGAGATTGAAACATCAATGATGAGAGAGAATCATCGATCGGCTGCCTTCTGCATGCCCCCTACTGGGAATCGAGCCTGAAACCTGGTCACATGCCCCGGACCGGCATTGAATCCCTGGATCCTTCTGTCCATAGGCTGATGCTCTATCCACTGAGCCAAATCAGTGAGGGCAAGAATTAGTTTTTTTAATAATACCAATATCTGCTGCTCATTATATAGATGAGCATAAATACAATTCACAAGAGAAAAATATATTGCTAATAATACATATTTAATATCTTTATAATAAAAGGGTAAATATGCTAATTAGACTGAATGTCCTTCTGGGTGTCAATCTGAATGTCCTTCTGAATGAAGCCGGGGCTGGAGCGAAGCCTGGGTGCCTAGCGGCGGCAGCCAGAGGGAAGCAGCTCGGGTCCCGGGTGCCGGCATGGGGAAGAAAGGCCTGCTCTTACACAAATTTTCATGCATCAGGCCTCTATTAAACATGATAGGATGCTATGTCTGGAAAAGTATGTAATTTCTAGTTCTACCAAGGCTGCATTAAAAATAGGCACTATCATATATACTGTTAGCGGAATTGAAATTATTAGTTTTTGGAAGGTAGTTTATTAATGTAGGTAACAAGAATCAGAAAAAGTTTTCATTTTAATTTCATTTTTAAAGAATTATGTTAAGGAAATAGAGATTTACACAAAGGTTTCTATATAATGACTCTGTTACCTGGGTTTTTCTAATAGGTAAGTAAAAAGAATTAAAAAAAAGAGCTTAATACTGGAAAACAGTCATATAGTTTATGGTGCATGTAATTATAGTGTAGAGTATATTTAACCTTTATTTGTGAGAAAATTTTGATTGTTTGGAAAATAATATTTAGTTTTATTATTTTTTAAAATATTTATTCAGTTTATTACAGATGTTCCTCTTTCCCCTCTGCCCCTAGTTCCCTTCCACCTGATTCTCTATGCCTTTACCCCCATCACTGTCCTCATCATAGGTATAAGATTTTTGTCCAATCTCTTCTCCCACCCCTCCCATCCCTTTCCCCGCCCCGAGAATTGTCAGTCCATTCCTTTTCTATGCCCCTGATTCTGTTATATTCACCAGTTTATTCTGTTCATCAGATTTTTTATTCACTTGATTTTTAGATTCACTTGTTGATAGGTATAGATTTGTTATCATTTTGTTGTTCATAATTGTTATCTTTACCTTTTTTCTTCTTCTTTCTTTTAAAAAATACCCTTCATCATTTCATATAATCCTGGTTTGGTGGTGATGAACTTCTTTAGCATTTTCTTGTCTGTGAAGCTCTTTATCTAACCTTCAATTCTGAATGATAGCTTTGCTGGGTAGAGTAATCTTAGATGTAGGTTCTTGCCTTTCATCACTTTGAATATCCACTACTTTCTGGCCTGCATAGTTTCTGTTGAGAAATAGCTGACATTCATATAGGTACTCCCTTGTAGGTAATTAACTGTTTTTCTCTTGCTGCTTTTAATATTGTTTTTTGCCCTTGGCATTTTAATTATGATTTGTCTTGGTGTGGTCCTCTTTGAATTCCTTCTTTGTGGGGTTCTCTGTGCTTCCTGGACTTGTAAGTCCATTTCTTTCATCAGGTAGGGGAAGTTTTCAGTCATTATTTCTTCAAATAGGTTTTTAGTATCTTGTTCTTTCTCTTCTGGCACCCCCATAATTCTGATGTTGGTATGCTTGAAGTTGTCCTAGAGGCTCCTTACACTATCTTCACATTTTTAGACACTTTTTGTTTTTCTGGTTGGGTGTTTTTTGCTTCCTCATATTTCAGATCTTTGGTTTGATTCTTGGGGTACTCTAGTCTGCTGTTGGATTTCTATATATTCTTTATTTCAGACAAAGTATGCTTAATTTCTGGCTGGTCCTTTCCTTTTTTTTTTTGGTATTCTCATTAAGATCCTTGAAGGTCTCACTAAGTTTCTCAGAAGTCTCATTAAGTTTCTCGGCGGTTTTTATAGAAGATTCTTGAGTAACCTTATAAATGTGGTTTTGAACTCTATGTCCAGTCGTTTGCTTTCCTCCATTTCTTTCATTCTTGATGTTTGTCTCCGCATTTTGGCTGCTTACCTGTGTTGATGGAACTGCTATGCTAGAGACACCCCTCTGGGGCAGAACTTGCTTCAGTGGGGCTTTGGTGCTCACCGAGTCTGCCTCTTGAGTGTGTCACTTATGTATGTGAGGAGTTGAAATCTGGTGTCATCTCACACTGACCTCTAGGTACACTGGTTTCTGGGTTTCCAAGGATGTGCAAGTCAGCTACTGTCTGAGGCCACCCAGCAGAAGCTACAGGCAGGTCTGCAGATTTCTCCTCTTTGCTTGAAGTTTGGAAGTTTAGGAGTTGTCTGACCCAGTTGCAGTTTGTTAGGTTAAGCTGAGAGAGGGCAAGCCATTCATATGCAAAAGCCGTTGCTCACAGCTCTGCATGTTTGTCAGTTGGGCGGGGCGGGGTCTCAGGGAGTCACTAGGCTAGGGTGTGGCAAACAGCAATGGCTGCCAGTCAGCCCTCTCTGCCACGTTCTGTTCCATGTCCCGTGCCCTGTGCCCCAGCGCAGTAAACAATGATTCCTGTGCGCACCTCTGGGAGAAAGCCATCCTCTCTTTTCAACCCAATGCTAGACAGTCCAGTTTCTCCCTTTATGAGTCTGAGTCCCCAGAATCTTGCTGGAAACTGGAGTTCAGAGCAGTCAGGAACTTGTAATTCCCTCCCAAGTGAAAAAAACAGCGCATCTCCATACCTCTGCCTTTCTGAGCCTCTGCACATCCTAGCAGGTCTCAATGCACTTTCTTCTTTCCTTCTAGTTGTAGAACTTCCACCCCAACAGCTTTCCTGTGATTCTGGGGGATAGTTGTTTTGTCTTTTAGTTGTAGTTTTGGTGTGGTTGTGAGAGGCAGCACATACAGGTGTATACCTTATGCCGTCATCTTGGTTCTCTCCTAATGGTTTAGTTTTAAAGCAGGGCATGTAACTGTATATTCAATTTTAAATACAGAAATTGATTTACTAAATAAACCATAATATCTGAATTACAAAGCTATAGAAAATACTCAAATGTAATAGTGACGTTTGTGAGGTAGGATTAGGGTAAAGCTTCTTTTCTTTGTACTTCTCTATAATTTAAAATAATTTATAATGAACATTGTATCTTAATAATTAGGAAATGTACTTTTAAAATATTACATTTGGGGCATGTCTACTTAAACTCAAGGGAGCACATTGATGAAAGGAAATTAAATATCTCCTGATTCATTTAGGAAGAAGAGCTGAGAAAAGCCATTTTGGTGGTATTTGCAAATAAGCAAGACATGGAACAGGCTATGACTCCCTCAGAGATGGCAAATTCACTTGGGTTACCTGCCTTGAAGGACCGAAAATGGCAAATATTCAAAACTTCAGCAACCAAAGGCACTGGCCTTGATGAGGCTATGGAATGGTAAGCATCATGTTTCTAGAAGTTATTTGTGTGTATGTTTATGTATACAGTTGTGTACACATGTAATTTCCCTTATGTCTTAAGGATGAAATTCATATTACTCAGTGGCTTCTATTGAGTTCCTCCAGCCTTATCTTCCACTTGCCTTAATGTGCTTTAGCTTTTATTTCAACCACACCTATCTGGTTACAGTTAGAAAAACAGCTTTCTGCCAGTTTTCTTTTACCTGCCTTATTTTAGCCTCCAATTTCTTACCCTTCGGGACCTTGGTTAAGGCCTCTTTTCAAGTCTTTCCTGACACATCTCCAGTCCCACTGCCTTCCCACACACACACACCGATGTCCTTGTCACAGGTCAGTGATACAGTACTTGTTGCACTGTCTCGTAATTGATTTGTATATCTCATTAGATTATTAACTCTTGAGGACTGAGACTAGTTGTCACCTCTGAATTATCTACATCTGGCCTGCTGTAGAAATAGCAGCCTGGAAAGTAGGTTTTTTGATTATTCATTCAAAGCATAGACAAAATGAAAGTTAAAAGACTTTCTTCAAAATCAAGTTCCTAACTTCATTTTTCTAATATAACTATCTTAACCTTTATCATTTAAAATGCTTTGGAGCCCTAGCTGGTTTAGCTCAGTGGATAAGAGTGTTGGCCTGCGGACTGAAGGGTCCCCAGTTTGATTCCAGTCAAGGGCACATGCCTGGGTTGTGGGCTCGGTCCCCAGTAAGGGGCATGCAGGAGGCAGCCAGTCATTGATTATCTCTTACCATTGATGTTTCTATCTCTCCCTTTCCCTTCCTCTCTGAAGTCAATAAAAATGTATTTTAAAGTGCTCTGGAACCCATCTCCAGTATAAAGTTTATAATTGATCATGTTCTGTACCTGAATGTTTGAAGTTAAATTTATGAAATCATTCCTTTTCTCTACAGGTTAGTTGAAGCATTAAAGAGCAGACAATAATCCAGTCACTTCTGCTCTTCTGAAATGAAGACCACATCTCACGTCCCTTTGGAAATAGTTAAGTGTACTTCACACTACTAAATGTTAGAGCTGTGTATGATTGTTGGCATATACTGGACTACACATTTGTAAAAATTTGAAAAATATTTGGTTGGAAGGATAGCTCATCGTGATTGAACCAACTGACTGGTCTGTATGATGTAAAGTATTCCTTCCTTGCTTTCTTGTATTATTAAGGTATATATTCTATTTGTGTGGAATTCTTATTCAAATATAGTCCTATTAAAGAATGCACTCTTATTGAGGGAGAAAACCTTATTTTTGAATGTGATTGCAGATTGTTTTTATAAACACTAATAAATACCTTAGCTCAGATTTTTTTCCCTCTAAAATGGATTTTTTCCAAAAATTTGACTCAATAGAGTAGACTAGGAACATAGTGTGGGTAATATAGTTTTCGTTTGCTCAGAACCACTTTATTTAAACTGTTTCATTTAAGAGCTTTTGGTTATAGGCATGAAGTTGAAATAATTACTGATGTATCTCTGTAATTGTTATTTTACAGTTGAAAAAATTCAATGTATATTGATACCTAGCCAATTTTTATAAGAACCCTGTGATGTACTAGTAGAAAGGGCAGGTTGTAATATAATATTTTTGTTTTATGGACATGTCGAGTTTTGGGTTGATAGCTTGGCTTGTCCAACTGCTAGTAAGCTGGGAGCCGGGCTCAAAGTGAGACTTCCGGGTCAGAAGCTTGTCCCATGAACTATATACCATATGTAAGTTCAAATGCTATAGCTCCCTACCTAAAATTATGCTAACGGAAGTAGACTGTACATTTAAAATAATGCCTGTAAATTTATCTGTCCATACTAGTAGAGGTAGTAAAAACAGTCCTAAATGGTTATATTTGATAAATGAATTCACAACACATTAAAGAAAATTCACACTGAAGGAAATAAAGATATATTTTAAGCACTGTAAAAGATGTTTTTACTTTCATTCCTTTTATCTACTCGTAATTGGACATATAAATTTGAGTGAAGTATTGGTCCCAGGGAGAAATTGAGCATTCTTGGTTTTAGAAATTAGGTTTACTTATAGGCTATCAGTTATGGTCAAAAGAACTTTTCAAACTGCCCATTCTACCAAGAATTAGCTCCAGTGTAAAAAGTAAATATAATCCTCAGTAATTACTAAAATTGGGGAGTTTTTTCATTTTTTAAGTTGGATAACCGCATTTAAGATATTAGATGCTGTTAAAGTAAACTTGGTACTATTTTGCCCCTCAACTTTCAGAAACACTAGGGATTCATTTCCTGTCCCTGACACTGTCCTGCCAAATGTTGGCTGCTGGCCTTTCCCTCACACTTTTGGTCATTCTCTCCCTTCTAATGGATGTGGCTTTCTCTTTTTGTCTGTGGAGATTTACTCTTCTTATTTTCCAGCACCCATTCCTAAGTTGTTGGTCTCAGTGTCAAGTTGAGGAGTTCAGGATCACTGTGAAAATAAATAGAAGTATGGGGAGGTGAGGCCATGATGGGCAGGTGCTGTCCAGCACATGGCCCTCACTGTCTTGAATTCTGAGGAGGGCCCAGGAAGCTATAGCTAAGTTTAGCACTTAGATGATCCTGATCCCGCTGGTTTATTGCAAAGAATGAGATGGGATAAAAGAACATATACTTATTTTAATATGGTATGAATTATAAGGCCCTTGTCTGGCAGGAAACAACTATACAGGTGTGTTACAGGAGTTGAATGTTGGTATTAATAAAAATCTAAAAAAAAACCCACCCATGAGTTCTAGGCACATGTGGCCAGTTGTTTTTTCTCTAAAAAACAAGAGACTGCTGAAACCGGTTTGGCTCAGTGGATAGAGCATTAGCCTGTGGACTGAAAAGTCCCAGGTTCAATTCCCGTCAAAGGCATGTACCTTGGTTGTGGGCACATGTCCAGGAGGGGACGTGCAGGAGGCAGCTGATCGATGTTTCTCTCTCATCGATGTTTCTGACTCTATCCCTCACCCTTCCTCTCTGTAAAAAATCAATAAAATATATTTAAAAACAAACAAACAAGAGACTTTGACAAATAATATCAAAAGTGTTTTAGTTTTAATATTATGTTTTAATAACTGGTTGTAGGTATGCTATGATGTGATTACACTGAAAATTAAGTTGAAAGTGGTGGAATTGTCAGCAGGATACTGAGATGCACTTTAAATTGTGGGAACGTAAGCTGCTTGAGGGCAGGGACCTTACCTTATTTACTGTTAGTATCCCTTGCATCTAGTGCGGTGCACCTGGCATCTAGTAGGTGCTCAATAAATACTAATTAAACAAAACTGTGCTCAATATCCCTGAGGTATTTGTTCTGATTTTGTCTTAGTGTTACTTTTAATTTTGAAAAACTTAATAAAGCAATACATGCATTCTAAATTACTTAAAATTAATGGAAACTGGCCTTCTAACTTCCCCTACATTTTTCCTTTTGGCACATTACACACTACTTTTGTTTGAGACACAATCTACATCAAAACATAGTGCTGAAGTTATATTTGAACATTTGATTCGGATGCCATATGCTACACTACTATAACTCCATCATTATCCTATACTAGAGGCCCAGTGCATGAATTCATGCACAGGTGGGGTCCCTTGGGGTGCCTCTGGGGATCGGGCTGAAGCCTGCAGTCCAGCACTGCTGCTCCCACTCATCCCAGCCCCACTGCCTGCCACGCAGTCCTGATCAGGAGAGCCCTGATTCTGGGACCTGTCCTGAGGTTGGGGGGAGGGGGGGTGGGACACCTTTGCCGGCATGGGATCTGGATCCGACCCTCCGATGTTTGTGCTGGTTGTCGGGAGCCATCTGGCAGCCACTTTTATATCATTTCTTTGCAGAGCGTCTAGGGAGAGGAAGCTGCTGTGGTACCCAAGGCTGACACCCGGGAGGCCAGCGGCACTGTTGGGATCACGCTGGTGGTGCGGGTCCATCGGTGCTTGGCCTGTTCTCCGGAGATTGGAATTGCAGGAATATTGAGGGAGCGAGTGGCAGCCGCTGGGCTGGTGGGTGGCCAGCCACTGGGACGGATGTGTTGGTCAGCTGAGTGGCGTGCCCGCTGTAGGAGCGCACTATTAGGGGGCAGTTCTTGTGTTCAGTGCCTGCCCCCATGGTGGTCAATGTGCATCATAGTGACTGATTGTTCAGTTGCTTAGGCTTTTATATAGATAGATAGACCAGGGGCCTGATGTAAGAAATTCATGCATGAGGTGGGTGGGGATGGGGTGTCCTTCAACCCAGCCTGCTCCCTCTCTAATCTGGGACCCCTTGAGGGATGTCTGACTACCTGTTTAAATGGGCAGTTGGACAACCCTCTCACAATCCAGGACTGCTGGCTCCCAACTGCTCACTTGCCTGCCTTCCTGATTGCCCCTAACCGCTTCTGCTTGCCAGTCTGATCACCTCCTAACCACTCCCATGCTAGCCTGTTTGCCCCTAACTGCCCTCCCCCTCTGGCCTGATCACCCCCAATTGCCCTCCCTTGCAGGTCTGGTCCCTCCCAACTGCCCTCCCCTGCTGGCCATCTTGTAGTTGTCATCATGTGTCCACATGGGGGCAGTCATCTTGTGTTGGAGTGATGGGCAATCTGCATATTACTCTTTTATTAGATAGGAGAGGCTTTGTGCACAGGTAGGGGCCAGCTGGTTTGCTCTGAAGGGTGTCCTGGATCAGAGTGGGTATTCCCTTGGGGCATGGGTGGCCTGGGCAAGGAGCCTGTGGTGGTTTGCAGGCCGGTCACGCCACCCAGCAACCCAGGTGGAGGCCCTGGTATCTGGGATTTATTTATCTTCTACAATTGAAACTTTGTAGCCTGGAGTGGAGCCAAGCCTTCTGCTTTCACAGCCACTGAAACTTTGTTGCCTTATGCGGAGGCCTCCCCTGGCCAGGTTTTGGGGAAAGCTTGGCTTCCTCCATCGCCATCGCCAGGGGCAAGCCAAGCCTCTCTCCTCTCTGTGGCCGTAGCCATCTTGGTTGGGTTAATTTGCATACTCGTTCTGAATGGCTGGTGGGCATGGTCAATTTGCATATTACTCTTTTATTTGATAGAATAAAAGGCTAATATGCTCGCCAATATTGACATTGTCAGCTTTATCAATCTGAAGGTTTCTAAATGGAATTTGCATATTCCTCATTATTAATGAGGTTGAATACAAACAAGAGTGATTTAAAAACATTGAACAATTAGACATAGCTGATGTAGGACCTCCTACTAGTACAAGATAGTAACCCTTTAATTTCTGGCGTGGGGGTCTCAAGGTAGTGACTGTTTACCAACCAGTACTTAAATGCTTTAGTATTTAAGAATATAACATATTGGCTAATTGTTAATGTTTAAGGACCATTTATATGTCTTCTGTGCAATGCCACTTTTTACTGGATTATCTTTGTTGATTCACAGGGATTAGTTATAATTCTTTATCATTATATACCATATCCCAGTCTTTTTCTAAGTAAAAGTCTTAATTATAATGAAGTAGAATTTACCACGTTCCTCCTATAGAAAGCATTGTGTCTCACTTTTGATAACTCATAGAAGTCCCACACTCTGTTCTCTTTTAAGAGTATAATGGCTCAGCTTATCTTCTGTATAAATTTTAGTATCAGCCCTAGCCTGTTTGGCTCAGTGGATAGAGATCGGCCCACAGGCTTAAAGGTCCCGGGTTTGATTCCAGTCAAGGACACATGCCTTGGTTTCAGGTTCCTTGGCCCTGGTCAGGGTGCATGCGGGAGGCAACCAGTCAATGTATCTCTCTCACATTGATGTTTCTCTCTGTCTCCCTCTAAGGAAAAAATCAATAGAAAAATACCCTCAGGCGAGGATTAAAAAAAATTTTTTTTTAAAGAATCAGCTGGTTAAGGTAATATGAAATATAAAATATAAAGAACTGGGGATTTTGCTCAGATATGCATTTAGTCAATGGAATCCAGCTTGGGAAAGAACTAACCTCTTATGATACTGAACCTTCTTATCCATGAATATGTTTATATTTCCCTATCTGTGCAGATTTTTCCTAATGTCTTTTTGATGAATTATTACAATTTCCTACAGGAGGGTATTATAAATCATATTTGACTTACCCCTAACTTCTATATTTTGTTTTGCTGTTTTAAAATACTAGTGTATCTTAAAACTTTTTTTAGACTTTGTTGCTAGTATTGCATGCTTTTTAGACAGTGAAGACACAGTAGTATTACAAAATGTTTTAATTAAATATGAGTATGATTATATTAAACTGTATAATATACAATCTCTGCCAAAGTTTAGCTTAAATAATAAAACCCTCCCTAGCCACCTTGGCTCAGTGCATAGAGCATAGTCGGCTTGCGGACTGAAGGGTCACGGGTTCGATTCTGGTCAAGGGCATATGCCTGGGTTGCGGCCTTGATCCCCAGTAAGGGGTGTGAAGGAGCAGCCAATCAATGATTTTCTGTCATCAGTGATGTTTCTCCCTCTCCCTCTCACTTCCTCTCTGAAATAAAAATATATATATTAAAAAAATAATAAAAAACACCTGCTGTGGCTTCTGAGTAGCAGATACCTGGGAAGTTCATGAGGCACTGCCAGCACAGGCGGCACGTTACTCCACCATCGCTAAATCTTTCAGGCTGCGGCTCTTCTGTCTCTTGGCCTTATAGCCAGGACGCAGGAACTCGATCTTCCTTTTCTTTGCTTCACTTTTACTTTTGTGTTTCTTCAGCTTCTTCTTGGCGGCAATGTCAGGATTAGTTACAAACTTGAAAAAAGGATAGAAATTTTCTATTAAAGTAAATGTTAAACTAATAAAAATCAAATGCACCTTCAGGCATCACCAATGTGTACATGCCCCACTAGAACGCCCGCACTTCTCAAACACAGCCAGTTCCTCTTCTCCCCGGGTCAGTGTGACACGTGTGCATACACACCCCTGGTTAAAAACTGTCACGAAGCATAACGAACCTGCCGGGTTGTGTTTTCAAACAGCACACTTACCTCCAAAGCCTTCCTCTTTTTCCGGAGCGCCCTTTTCTCGTGAGCCTGCTTCTGTACGGAGGCGAAGGCTAATGAGAAGCTCTCCAGCCCAACCAGCTTTTTGAGTAATTCTATGATTTCCTGGGACAGATTCTTCAGCAGAGGGTCTGTTCACACACACAAGAATGACCAGAGACAGTTATATTTGAATATCTAAAAATCAACAACATTCGAAATTTGAGCTCCTACGGCATTATCACTTTTATTACTTGAACATTAAATGCTAATCTGAAACTAACACACTTCTGAGATGAGAAAACCAGCAGCAGAAGTGTTGGACACAGCTCCCAGCCACCATCTCATCAACAAGAGACCAGACCATGAAGCCCACTTCCTAGCCGAATCCTGGCTCAGAAGACATTCATTTGAGAACTGGACAGCACTGTTGTGGGTTACATTTGATTAACCTGCTCAGCTCTGCAGTTGGAGGAAAGGTAAGTGTGTTTCTCCAGGCCCTTGCTAATTCACAGGTCAGAGGCTTACCTCTGGCCATAACTTCTGTGCGTGTGTATTATGTGAAACTGATAAAAAGCTTCCCTGCCTCCTCTCCGAAATGCAAAGAACCCAGATTTTTGCATCAATTTCAGGAGAGTTCAGTGCATCTGTTTACATTTCCTGAAAACAGGTACTAGGCCTGTCCTCCACTGTTGAACTCCCAGTGCCTGTCAACTATTAGGTGCTCATATATGTTGGCTGATGAGAACCAAAGCAGACCTGACCTTCACCGCTGCTTTGCCTCTTTAAGAGGAAGGAAACGCTCAAGGTTGTAGGACCACAGCAGGTCCTGCTTTGACATTTACTTCATTTGCTTTATTTTAAAACTTTTTAACATCTGCTTTACTTCCTCTTTCCAACCCCCAATCCCCTCTTTTCTTATTAGCAAAACAGACACTAGGATCGGTGAGGCTGACAGGAAAAAAGAGAGAGATTTAAACTGAGTATTTCATACTTCTGCCTTATAATTCTTGAGAATTATTTCATAGTTCATGATTATTTAGAACATCCCCAAATGAGGTTTAGAACCACCCCCACATTATAGTTTTCTTTGAATATTTATGCCTACGAGTCAAACATCTTTTAGGAAGCGTTCCCTCTTAGACATAAAGCCAAACGAAGTTAGTCAAATATAACACAAACGTGCCTTATTTGTTTGCTATTAATTATCTGATACCCAGCAAGTTTTCTCTCAACATAAACTGGCAGGGAGGGAGAGCAGAAAGAAAGGAGGAAGCATTCATGAGGGAGGTGCAAAGTACTCAGAAGAGGGGTCGCGGTTACCCTGGTCCGAATAGGTGCTGTTCAGTTCCCGGAACAAAGGAGCTATGATCTCTGGGAGATACGGCTTCACCTTGTCTACTCCGAGATCCATCGCCACAGCTCCGAGGAACTTATAGATGCACGTTCTCTGAAAATACACATCAGAAGTGTTTCTCTTTTACTTGCAGCCATTGGGAACTCGGGAGGATCACTAACACCACTAAAATATAAAACACACACACACACACACACACACACACAGACACACACACACAGACACACACACACACACACACACACGCCACGTTGAGTCCTTCTATGTATCGCACCTTTAAAGGGTTTCTAGGTGAGTAGGCAGCTTCCAGTTTTGCAATCCGAGACAACTTCTGGATCAACCACAGCAGCGTGGCTGGCTTGCTGTGCTCCTTCCCCTCTTCATTCTCTTCTTTGTCAGATTCCGCCTTCCCGTCTGCCTGGGCCTCATGTTCCACTGCCTCGCTGGCCACGCCACCTGCTACGGCTTCTTGTTCTTCCATGCCTTCTTTCTTATCGCCAGAATGAGGTTCCAGTAAATACAAGACTTTAGCTACGAACAACAAATTCTTAACAACCTGAAAAACAAAAGTGTGGGTATGCCAGCTGACATCACACGTTAGATACAGCATTCACCTAGTTTCCACTTTCTTAGTTTGCATTGCTCTGTCTGGTCCATAACGGCTCACGAGACACGTGCCAGTGCCTTGCTCCTATGCCTATGCCACATTTGTGATCCCTCACCACTCCAGTCCAACTGCGCTATCAAGAGGAAAGCTGAGACCAGTTTGGCTCAGTGGATATAGCATCAGCCTTTGGACTGAGGGGTCCCAGGTTCGGTTCTGGTCGGGGGCATGTACCTTGGCTGAGGGCACGTCCCCGGTGGAGGGCGTGCAGGAGGCAGCTGATCGATTGATGTCTCTCTCATCAATGTTTCTCTCTGTCCCTCTCCCTTCCTCTCTGTAGAAAATCAATAAAATATATTTTTAAAAAAATAAGAGGAAAGGGCGCAGCAGACCAACTCTTCAAAAGCAATTTACATTTACTGCATGTTTATAAATACCTTCTCTATACTTCATTGTACATGTGCTTAAACTTTATAATATGGAAATATATAAAGCTTTTTAATGATAGAATTACTTGTCTTCTGTTAAGACAATTCTCAAGACCACCCGAATACTACTTTCTCTTCAAATACTAAGAAAAGGAATTCAGTATTATAGGTTAATATGAAAATAGTCACAATGTGGGATAGATAAGACTAAAGATGAAAATAAGCACCCTCCCATTGTACTGTCTGTATCAGGAATTTTAAATGCAGCCAAGAGTATTCCTCAGTAGATCCCAGAGTCAATTAGATACATGGGCCAAACTGAACAAGCATTGGAGTATGTGTTTATATTTCAGTTAATTCCCCAAGCATTAAATTAGGGAAAACAAAAAGCAAACACCAAATATGAGCCTTTTCCTAGACTATTGGTGGAATAGGTCCCTTCTATTTCACTGGTTCGATTATGACACTTACCTGCTCTCCTTGAGACTGATCCAAGAATTTGGAATGTAACTGATGGCATGAGGCCAGAGAGATACTTCTCATCTGTGAAAAGAGACATTGGCAGATACAACACAAGGCATTTCTGAGTGGATTTGGAGAGGAGAAGGCTCATGATTAAAAATCATATAACAGTTCCTTTCTACCTGCCAGACATTTAAGCAGAGATATAGACTGTGATCTCTGAGATTATTAAAAGAGAACTTAGCAACACTCCCATACTTTTTCCCCTCTTCCCCTCTTACTCTTCTCATTCGTCATTTTTATACAGTTCCCACTCTGAGCCAGGCACTGTGCTGCTCGTGAGGGAATCAGAGAGAGAAATAACATGGTTCCTACCTAACGTTTTCATGAATCGTGACCTCATTAATTATCCATAAGGTAATGAAGGAGGCAGGACAGACAGTATTAATCTTATTTTCCAATGTTGATAACTCTGACATTAAGATATTGAATGGTCTAACTAAGCAAAGCAAAAGTCTGACTAGATCGATAGTCTAAAAATTACCTTTGAAAACCTTGGCCTTGAGGGGTGACCCCTTCCTGGTTCTAAGCTTTCTAAAGACTCACATATGGCCAAGACCGGTTTGGCTCAGTGGATAGAGAGTCGGCTTGTGGACTGAGAGGTCCCAGGTTCGATTCCGGTCGGGGGCATGTACCTTGGTTGCAGGCACATCCCCACTGTGGCGCGTGCAGGAGGCGGCTGATCGATGTTTCTCTCTCATCGATGTTTCTGACTTTCTATCTCTCTCCCTTCCTCTCTGTAAAAAATCAATATATTTTAAAAAAAAAGTTAAAAAAAAAAAATAAAGACTCATATGCAACAAGTTGCTGGCTGGAAGCATTTCTCCCACAGCCTAACCCCTGGATATCACATGAACTAGCGTGACCATCGCACCCGGGTCACGAGGGAAGAAAGGTTTTAGAGAAACCTTACCTTTTGCTCGAGGTCGCTTGCTAGAAACCTGACGGCTACAGGTTCTGAGAGTTTCTTTTTCGTCTTTTTGGGTTTCTGTTTTCTAAGGAGCTCCTCTGGCTGGCAAGAGGCAAAGAGCAATCCAAAAATCTGGGCTGCCGTGAGCCACACCCAGTTGTGTGGGTGTCTCAGGTGAGCGTGCAGGTGACCTGAGGGAACCAGAATGCATTCTCAGAGGCCACCAGGTTTCTGGACTCGGATGGTAAAGGGGACTGACTGGGGCATTTCCTGAGTACCTCTGCTGTGCCCGGATTTGGGAACTGAACATGAGGGAGCAAGGAGGTGAGAGACACTGGGAACAACTAGCAAACCAGCTCCTAACATGGTTAATGACACGGGACAGGTGAGCCTAACACAAACCAGTTCCATCAGAACTTTCAGATCGGAGGGCGATAAGGTGGCATTAACATTTACAACTTCTAAATTAAAGTGAATGTCTGTGTATATACATACATACGTACATACATACATACGTACAAACATTTGTTTCTCATAATTATTGAAATTGGTGGCTCCAGATAGCTGACTGGAAAGGTATCACTGACGATGCTTTCTACGTGCCAGGCACAGGGCTTTTAGCCCTCACCATAGTTCTGTGAGGTTGGGATTGTCCTTTCCCTCTGACATTATAGATGAGGAAAAGGATGTGTCAGGAGGCCAAGTGCTATGTCGAGCTGTGAGAGGCAGAACCAAGCCTGGCACTGAGCTCATACTCCTAAACAGGATTCGTTAAAGGCCGTACTCAAGCTCACGGCCACTCTCACACACTGCACTTGGAGAATAACAGCGTGAAGCCTTGTGGTGCTGGGAAACAAGATTAAAATTCTGATTGGATCATGTCACATCGGAGTTTTAGTCTCTGTCGCTGCATTTCATGAATATGGTTTTACTTTGGTTCTACATGATCCTTTGTAATAATCAGGCCATACCAGAGGAGGCCACATATTTCTCATAGGATCACAAGTTCTCTTGAAGCAGGTGGGTATTGAAAGCATTCATTCCAATGTCTATTTCCGACTGACTAAACGAAACTGAGTATGTTAAATTAAAAATTCTGAGATATTTTTCATTTAAAGAGTGACATATAACTTAAGTATCTCACAAAATTGACATGGTTTAGTCAAGTATGGCATATTTACATAATGGATTATTTATAGCTATTTAAAGGGATAGCTACTAGTATAAATAGAGAGGATATAAAAGTATATGGAATTATGCAACCTCAAGAAAACAAAAAAACAAACCCAAAAAGACTGAAGGGAATATATACCAAGTTATCATCAAGTAGCAAGAAGGACTTTGAGGAATATTTTCTACTCTTTACTCTTCCATAATTAATATTCTTTTTTTTATAAATGAAATGTATTACTTATAATTAATATGTATACACACACACACACACACACACACACACACACACATATATATATATATCTTTAATCCCCCCCAAAAGAAACATTTTCACTGGAATCAATGTGTAAAGGCCCTTTAAATGGACTTTTCCCCTGACATTACACTTTCTGAAGTATTCCTATTCTAATTTCCCAAATTTATTTTCAATAATTCTACCACAATGTGCTTATTTTTAGATTTAAAGAAAAAGACAATACTTACTCCAGATTTTACCCAAAGTCTGAGAGGGCTTGGTAAATTGAATAATGTTACAT
>PVJN01017113.1:0-41151 GCA_004026805.1 Lasiurus borealis
CTAGACCTTTCCAGTTTAATTTAAATCATGGAAAACAGAATGAGCCTACATTATATGCCAGGCATGGAGCTCTGTGCTGGCAGGGATTAAGAGGGACTTGATCCCTGTCCTCCTCCTAGGAGTGAATGCTGATGGGGCAGAAAATTAAACAAGTTACAGTTCGGTCTGATCATCCTTGTGCGAGGTGTCCTTGGAGCAGTAGGAGTGGCCCTACATCCCCCCCCCCGCCCCACACACACACCCGGCAACATGATTACTAATAGAAAAGTAGGAGGTAGGGGATTCTCCCTTATCTATTCACTCTTGTAGGAATGTTTGCTCTTTCCTAGACTCATTTGATGATGATTGGAAGTGAGACGTGAGGGAGCTAGCTGCAGTGGAATTAGAAAACTGGGACCCCGAAACATGAAATAATGTCCCTTTTGTATCTAGCGCTTAGCCCGGTGCCCAGCGCATGGAAGATTTGATTACAGGTTTGTTAAGGTGATGAATTTATTAGTGGAAGCTGTTGGAGTCTGGTAGAAGCTGTGGGACTGAAAGGTGGCAGGGAAGACATGGTAAAGTAGGAGACCTATGTTGCCTAGAGCAGTGCTACTCAAAAAAGCTAGTTGGTAGAAAATAATATCCGTTCCTTCATCAGTCTTAGTACCCCCGTCTCCCTCCCCCGTATCCTGCCCCCCCCAAAAAAAAAAATGTCACTGAACTAAATGATGCCTATTCTCAATGACACTGAATCGCTCTGGCCTAGAAAACCCAGTGGGGCAGTTGGAACGAGTGCAAACAAAAGGCATCGGGAACAAAAATTGCAGTGATAATAACAGCAATAATAATTGCTGCCACTACTGAATGCTCACTGCTGACTACTTTCCTTGCCTCAACTAATTGATCCTTACAGCTGTCTTTTGGATAAATTTACTCTTTTCCTTTATGGCTGAGGCTCATAAACTTTAAGTAACTTGCTCAATGTCCCGTAGACAGTAAACCCAAATTTGTTTGACTCTAGTATGTGTTTTTAACCACTTTGCTTCCTGCTATATCTGGGTTTCCATACATTCTTCTAATAGTAAAGTAATCAGAACATGAGACTACACTATAAATAAAAATTGACAAAAATGGCATGATTCTTTATAGAAATGAGGGAATGAAAAGGCTTATATTTAAGGTAGTTTTCTGTCATGTAGAGGTTTCTTTGCTTTTGGTAGACATTTCATTCTTCTAAGAAATCTTTGATAGTTTCAGATTTCTTCTCCATTTACAAGGTCAATTGTGATGCAAATCCAGTCCTTTTTAAAAAAAATTTTTTTAAATATTTTTATTGCCGAAACCAGTTTGGCTCAGTGGATAGAGCGTCGATCTGTGGACTGAAAGATCTCAGGTCCGATTCCGGTCAAGGGCATGTACCTTGGTTGCAGGTACATCCCCAGTAGGGGGCGTGCAGGAAGCAATGATTAATGTTTCTCTCTCACCGATGTTTCTAACTCTCTATCCCTCTCCCTTCCTCTCTGTAAAAAAATCAATAAAATATATTAAAAATATTTGTATTGATATCAGAGAGGAAGGGAGAAGGAGAGAGGTAGAAACATCAGTGATGAGATGGACTCATTGATTAGCTGCTTCCTCCTGCACACCCCACACTGGGGATCGAACCCCAAACCAGGCATGTGCCCTGCCTGGGAATCAAAGCCTGACCTCCTGGCTTATAGGTAGACACTCAACCGCTAAGCCATGCCAGCTGGGCATATCCAGTCCATTTTACAGTTTTGGGGTCACTGGGTTGTTCCAGGCAGGAGTCTTGGAGCTGAGGCAGTCAATCACTTGTGTACCCCCAGTAGTTATTTGGGGCATCCATTGGAATTGAAGAATATAACTAGGTTTCCAGGCCTTAGAAAAATAAATGGTTAGGAATTATAGTATTACCAAAAAAAGTAAGAGGAAGTCAAAGAGGAGGGGGACAGAGAGCTGAACCTGAGCAAAATACATACCGTGGGACTCATGCCAGTTCCCAAGAGGCTGTTGCTACTCGGTGCTAGAAGCAGGATTTTTCCGCAAATCCCCGGTAATGCCTAAACGACATGGTTTGAGTTCAAGGTAATTGGTAGATGGTATCATCTGATGGAGTCACGTAATTTAAAATAACGTTAACTTGCTTACACTGCATGCCTTTAATGGAAACTGCCGCCCATTAGAGCCGTATCCTCCACCCCTCAAGCAAACGTGAGCCAGCCATCTTCACCCCAGTTTCCTCTGTTCTCCAATCAGTCCATGTTCAGCTCTTCCATTTTAAATGCTTCCTCATGAAGCCCTTGCTGACACCAGGAAACATAATACAGAAATGAGTACCATCTGCTCTGTCATCTTCAATTGCCGAGGAAAACAATTCCGACCACATGCTCTAAAGTGTGTGTTCGTATGTACGATTAGGATCACTCACCGTGTTCACTGTGCTGTGGAGGGCTTGTGGGCAGAAGGTGGGGGTGGTAGGCCCAATCCCGAGGGGGACTGGAGTGGGCCATGACCTGTCTGGGATTTGGTAGTCGCCATACACTCTCCCAGGGGCCCCAGCCTCTAAGTCCTGAAGAAATGGTGTCCATGCACCTGACCCAGTGTGTTTCTAGACTCTTCTTTAGCCTGCAGGGAGGGAGGATCCTTGGCTCACAGCTTGAGGAGAAATGTATGGTGAGGGTGACCCCAAAGGCCACCTTCTTTTGTGTAGAGATGAAAATCCGATCAAATGATTATTTTTAAAATAATTCATTCAATTAGACGCCTGTGTGTGATTGATGGACCCCTCTTCCTGCTTCCTGAGCTCGTTCTGGAGCTGGATGTGGGAAGGAGAAAGCTGTCTGGCCACACTCACTGGGGAGGGGGGTCAGCAGGTTTGACTGTGTCCCTAAGCCCTTGGAGGGCTGCATTCCTCAGATATCACTGCCCCAACCCCTTGAAAAAAGGGGTTCCTTTGAATATCTCTGCTCTTAATAACCGTTGGGTAATTTAGTTTTAATCTATCTCACATTTATCGCTAGCTTTTTTAAAATGAGAAGATTTCTATTTTATTACCCACCTGTCACCTTGTAATTTTCTTTTATAATAATAGCCTTATTGAGCTATAGTGCACATCCCATCCCATTCATTCACTTAAAGCCTGCCATTCAGTGCTTGTTAGTATATTCGCATATTTGCAGCCATCTCCACCATCCATTTTAGTACATTTCCATCGCTCCCCAAAGAAAGCCTATAACCTTTCAACAGTCTTTCCTCATGTTTCCCTCTTTGCCCCTAGGCAACCACTTATCTGTTTTCTGTCTCTCTGGTTTACTTTTTCTGGGTATTTCATAGAAATGGAATTATATAATATATGGCCTTTATGGCTGGTAACGCTCACAATGTTTCAAGGTTCATCTATGCTGTAGCACGCATCGGTACTTTATCGAATAATATCCCATCGTGTGAATAGTCCATTTGGTTTGTGTACTCATCAGCTGATGGATATCACTGGCTTTTTGATTTGTTTGTCTTTCCCCCTCAACTAAACAACGACCTCCTTAGAAGCAGGGACATTCTTGACATTCTTCATGTTCCTCATGGTGCTTGGTACTGTGTCTTACAAGTTGTGGGTAATCGAATATTTATTGATAATAGCCACAGTACATTTTCCCCCGTGATTGCTATAATTCTGAACGCATTTCTTATTTCTAAAGGTTAGTAATGGAATTATTTACAATACCATTTTCCTGGTTGTGAGTTGGAGATGACTAAATGGCCCATTTTCTATCTTTAGGCTCCAGATGGCACTGAATCACAGTCAGCCAGAACAAATGAAAACAAATACCAAGGAAAAGATGGTATGTTGGACCTGTTCTCTTGTATTTTCCCATTTATTAGTATAACAAACAGAGACAGCCTTTTAAAAACATCCACTTTCAATTCTAGTAAGAAAATTTTAGTAAATTAGTGACAGAAAGTACCCAAATAATAACAGAAAGCTAAGCACATAATGAGCTTCTGACGATGATGATGATGATGATTGGTTAATGTTTGTGTGTTTATCTGTTCTAACATCTCTATACTTAGTCACTTTCCCTGAAAGCTTACCATGTGCCAGGTACTGTATGGAGATGTTTACCTGATTTAATACGCTCAAGAACTCTATGCAATAGGTATTGTTTATAACTCATTTTATACATGAGAGAACTGGTAAAGTCACTTTCCCAAAGCTATACAGCTAACAAGTGGAGCAGTGAATTTGAAGTCTTGTTTTCAAATCATAAGTTCTTAATTGGTGAATGGATGACTTTTTAGAAAGTTTAGAAAATATTTAAAAAATATTTAAGATATTTTGGACAATTGATTATAATTCTCTCTTATACTTTTCCTGTTTTATATCTGTTATTTGAGAAGTAGATTAGAAATTCAAGGTATGGATGAAAATAAATATTAAGACTTTATTAGTACTTATCAAGAAAGAATTTACAGCCCTGACCAGTTTGGCTCAGTGTATAGAGCGTAGGCCTGCGGACTCAATGGTCCCGGGTTTGATTCCAGTCTCGGGCATGTACCTTGGTTGCGGACACATACCCAGTAAGGAGTATGCAGGAGGCAGCTGATCGATGTTTCCCTCTCATCGATGTTTCTAACTCGCTATCCCTCTCCCTTTCAGTCTGTAAAAAAAAAAAATCAATAAAATATATTTAAAAAAAAGAAAGAATTTACAGCTATTTAATTTATTTATAAAAAAAAGGAAAATGTTCTAAATTAAAGTAGTGGGCTTAAGCTTAAAATTTTTATTTTAAATGTGTTGTTATTTAAAAACTTAACAAAGTTTCATTTATGTTCTTAATATCTGGGACCTGAAGTGTCCATGCCATTAGCAGAGTTGTGTTTGGATTGGAAATAGTTGGGCAGGAGTATCAGGTAGACTGTGGAAGACTGGGAAGGGTTCCCAAATGTCCTGTAAAAATCAGGAGTTAGTCCAAGATTATATGAGGCATTTTGAAATCTTGGAGCATCCAGAGTCTGTGTTTTTTCATTCTTCCATACTTTTTCTGAGAACTCTTCTGCACCTCTGCCTTTCATACACACACGCACACACACACGTACGCGCGCACACGAATGTGCATGTGCGCACACATGGATCCATATATCTGTAAATGTGTATATGCACACAGGCATGTATATATATTTATATCTATAAAAGCACTTGCTTTTACTATTGTGTGTAGGTTTTAGTTGCATGTATATTTTTTTGTTTTGTTTTGTTTTTTTAATCAGAATGAAATTTCTAGATGTTTCTCCAAGTCTCCATACCACCAAACATTGAAATGGCAAGCAAACTGGAATCCCCAGTGCTGGCTGGCTAGAGAGCTTGGCCATGAAGAGAGACCGGTGTACCTTTGTGCCAATGTCAATATGCTTTAGGTTTTGGGCAACAGTGACTGGCGATCGCTAAATGAACACTGAGGAAAATATTGTCTTTTCTTGATGTTTTCCTCCCTTGCCAGAGATGGTGATGTAGACTATGTACACAGAAGTCCTGCAAGACAAGGTCATTATAGGAGCACTTTCCAGCCTGGCTTGCATCAGGCGGGTGAAGTGTGGCAAACTTGCGGCCTGATTTACATCTGCTTTTGCTGGAATGTTATGAAGTGGGCAGAGAGCCTCCAATCAGAATAACAAGAGACCGGGTGTAATGCCATCCAAGTCATTGAATACTTACTGCTGCATCTGTTCTGGGCAGTGCCATGCTCTTTTGCTGGCCAGGGCATTAGCCAGTGTTATGTTATGCAAACATTGAAAGGTTCTAGATGAAATGCATGGAAAACATAGTCTAGAGTTTGAACATGGAGCTCCTTCTGCTTGAAATCTGAAGGCGTGTATGACACAGTCTATTGTATATGTTTTCCCTACACTTGAGCTTTTATAAAAACATGTTCAATCAAAGAAACTTATTCTAAATGAGAAAGTTATAAAGTGGTAATGTTGCAAGCGTTGTCACATTTCAAATTTATCTACTGCTAAGTATCAATTTTAATGTTTCATCAAATTATACAACTCTATGTATATGAAAGACCCAGTGTTTAATACATGCATTTAGATATATACATAATGCCCTAATAATTTTTAAACTTTTATATTAATATGTAGATTTTTTTATTTTCATTTTTTTATTTCCATAGAATTAGGAAAATTCTTTTTAAAAATAAAGGCACTTGGGATATTTTGGACAATTAAAAAAACTTCAAGAAATTTTGTAAATTGTTTGCAACCCAGTGTAACTGACCACTTTAAAATCAAAGGAAATTAGATTAAAGAAATTATAATATCTATACTTGAGAACTTTAAGAGCCAGAGGTTTATCTCAGCATTCTCTTAACTTAAAAAAAATATATATATTTTATTGATTTCAGAGAGAAAGGAAGAGAGAGAGAGAAAGAGAGAGAGAGAGAGAGAGAGTCACTGATAGGCTGCCTCCAGCATGCCCAATACTGGGGATCGAGCTCACAGCCCCAGCATGTGCTCGGACTGGGATTTGAACTGTAATCTCCTGGTTCAAAGGTCAATGCTCAACCACTGAACCATGCTGGCCAGGCTTAACTTTTCTTTTTGAGAATAGATAATTGATGTTTGTGTGCATATACACATTGACATATATACAGATTCGTGTGTGTGTGTGTGTGTGTGTGTGTGTGTGTATCAGGTACTTTTGTCAACCAATTAATTATTCATTTCTTGTAGTGGCATCCTTACATTACCCCTGCAACTGTTTTTCCTGCTATCTTCCCTGAATTGATTTACCATTTTAACCTTTATGCTTTTACATATGGATATTTTTTAGCCATGTTTTAGAGGAAACTTAAGTTTTAACTGTGTTATAATTTAATTATAAAGATTCTACTCAGTTTTGAATTCGGGACAGGCGATTTCATGGTTGGGAGAATGGTATTTATTGTAACTCTAACCTGGTGGTATTGAAAAGAAAAGGGAAAATAGTTTTAAAATTCTTGCCCATAAACAGTCACATTCTGAAAAGGCAGCTTCTAATTTAAAAAATGGCTAATCTTTTCCCCCTTAAAATGGTTTCCTAAGAAACCAACCTATATATTCACAGCAAAACATAAAGCAGCCTAAGCCAGTGGGAAAATAAAATGGGGCCTTGACATTTAACTCACGTTAGAAATTAATTGAATGAAGATCTGGTGGTTCAGATAAAAATATTGTCACAGGCTGTTGAAAAGCATAAAATGTAGCAGAGATGACAGCAGATAAATACTATCATGGAGCTTCACATTTATTTTTATTTTTGCAATTGACGCAGGTAAATGTTTAGTTACTCTCTTAGCTGTGAGAGTCACCTGGACCAGGTGTATAATTTGCGGAGCCCAGTGCATACTGGGCTTCTTGTTCACATTTCAAGAGCAAGAGCATCAATCCCATCCCAGGGCCCTTCTGAGCTTGTGGTCCTATGTGAGGGCTTGGGTCACATGACCATGAAGCCAGCCAGCTTGTTGAGAGGGAGTGAATCAGACTAGATGTACATTTATTCTTCTTTTTCTTTTGAGTAAAACCAATTTTTAAAAAAAAAATTAAATGACTATAAATATATTTTCCAGAAGGTAGAATACTTTTAATAAAATGTACATATGACTTATTTATGATGTTTTAACATTAACTTTAACTTTTATCATCTTGTTATATTAGTATATAATATGTAAGTGTACTGTGTAAGTTGGTTTTATAATTCAGTTCTGCTCTCCATGAATTCAAGGTCTGCAATGAGAAAATAAAAGCAATCCTGTCATTGGCTCTAGGGTTTTTAAAATATGAGTTGCATTAAAACCAAAAACTTACAAAAGAATAAAATTCAGAAATATTTTCTCCAAAGTTTAAACCTAGTGTTTTCAGCAAAGAGACTTTAAAATATTTTTTTCCCTATAGAAGTAACAGCAAAATGTTAAGCTTATTATACTCTGAAACGTTGATGTAAATGTCTGGAAGTTATTTGACTAGGTTTATAGTTGTAGAACCTTTTAGTCTTTCATAGAATCAGATGCAAAAAACTATTGATTCCCGTACCAGGAGCCTCTAGGCCTGACTCCCACAGCGATAAGTTGTTGGCAGTATTTCTTGTTTTGAAATTTTTTAATGTGAGAGGTAGGTAACATTCCAGAATGAAAAAATGCAGAGCCTGGAAGTGGTCTTATTCCAGGAATCTGTTCTACTGTGAGGAAATTAAATAGCATTTTGCTAGTTCTAAGAAAGGTTACAAGGTTACAACTAACCTAAATAAAACAACAGTGAAGTCCATTTAATTTTTTAATCTTCAAAAAAAAAAATTTTTTTATTGATTAAGGTATTACATATATGTCCTTATCCCTCTATTGCCCCTCCCCCACCCCCACGCCACCCCACTCCTGTTCATGCCCTCACCCTCCTGGTGTCTGTGTCCATTGGTTAGGCTTATATTCATGCATACAAATCTTTTGGTTGATCTCTTCCCCTTACCCCCACCCTCTCCTACTTTCCCTCTGAGGTTTGAGCATCTGATCGATGTTTCTCTGTCTCTGGATCTGATTTGGTTAATCAGATTATGTTGTTCATTATAATCCACAAATGAGTGAGATCATGTGATATTTATCTCTGTCTGATAAAAGCATAAAGGTTAAAATGGTAAATCAATTCAGGGAAGATAGCAGGAAAAACAGTTGCAGGGGTAATATAAGGATGCCGCTACAAGAAATGAATAATTAATTGGTTGACAAAAGTATCTGATACACACACACACACACACCAATCTGTATATATGTCTGGTAAGAATTCCTTCTTTTTTATAGCAGCATAGTATTCCATTGTGTAGATGTACCAGAGTTTTCTAATCCAGTCATCTGCTGATGGGCATTTAGGCTGTTTCCAAATCTTAGCTATGGTAAATTGTGCTGCTATGAACATAGGGGTGCATATGTCCTTTCTGATTGGTGTTTCTAGTTTCTTAGGATATATTCCTAGGAGTGGGATTACTGGATCAAATGGGAGTTCCCTTTTTAGTTTTTTGAGGAAGCTCCATACTGTTCTCCACAGTGGCTGCACCAGTCTGCATTCCCACCAGCAGTATATGAGGGTTTATTTTCTCGGCATCCTCGCCAACATTTGTCATTTGTTGATTTGTTGATGATTGCCATTCTGACAGGTGTGAGATGGTGCCGCATTGTCGTTTGGATTTGCATCTCTTGGATGATTAGTGACTTTGAGCATGTTTTCATATGTCTCTTGGCTTTCTGAATCTCCTTTTTCAAAAAGTCTTTATTTAGATCCGTTGCCCATTTTTTTTTTTTATTGGGTTCCATTAAGTTTTTGTGAGGTTTTTCATTCAGATTGTCCAGTAATGTTTGGAAGTGAACTTGGGCTACAAATTGGGACTTCAAAGAAAAATTTCACAACTGAACTGTGGATTTGTAGTAAATAGTACTTTTCCCAAAGGTTTTTATATACTCTGTTTCCCCAAAAATAAGACAGTGTCTTATATTAATTTTTGCTCCCAAAGATGCGCTAGGTCTTATTTTCAGGGGATGTCTTATTTTTCCATGAAGAAGAATATGTTACACATTTATTGTTGAACAAAAAAAGAAAAAAAAAGGAAATTTATTGCTTGTATATGGTATGGTAGTAGTTGTCATCACAAACCAGCTCACTGATTGGCTGCAGCATAGCCGGAGCTGCTCAGGCAGTGCGAGGTCTCTTTAAATCAGGAGTCAGACGCCTTACGGTAGCTTCAGGGGCCTTATATTCCGGGAGGCCTTATGTTCGTGGGAGGCCTTATTATTGGGGATGTCTTATTTTCGAGTGGATGCCTTATATTACAGCGAGAGGCAAAACTGGAATTAGTTCTTATTTTCGGGGGATGTCTTACTTTCGGGGAAACAGGGTAGTCTAAATAAATAAATAAATAAATAAAGCAAGCAAGCATATGATTTGGGTCTTTTGTTTTTATCCCCAGACCAGGCATCTAGCCTAGTTGTTGGTGAAAAGAAGCTGATGCCACTGGTGCCCGAGCAGGCACCTGCCACTGAAACAGATATCAACCTGGAGGTGTCATTTGCCGAGCAAGCCGTCAATCATAAAGAGAACTTCAAGGATAGGACCCAGAGGAGCAAAGGCAACGATGTGCCGTTACTTGTACGTAATATACTATTTGGATGTCACTCAGCAAGTTTACTTTTAATTAGCCTTTTATTTTGAAAATTTCAAACCCAGAGGAAAGTCGGAAGAATGGTATAGCAAACACCCAAACAGCCTTCATGTAGATCCATTCAACAGTTCACATGCTATAACCTTGGCTTTCTCTCTGTCTGCATCTACCTATGTATTGGTTGTGTTTATCTGGTAAGATAAACACTAACTTTATAAAGCTTAACAAAACACAATTTCAAAATACTTAAGAAATTGAATGATAAAACAAAATTATATACACATATGGTTATATTAAAAGTAGAGGAGCGGTGCATGAAAATTCATGCACTGGAGGGGTCGGGGGCGGTACCTCAGCCCAGCCTGTCCCCTCTCACAGTCCAGGAGCCCTCAGGGGCGGTGGCGAGGAGGCAACCTGGTGATCAGGGGAAGGCGACGCCCCATTACAATCACACCTCTGCTGCTGCCACTGCTGGCAGTACAAGCCTCAGCCAGCCCTGGTTACCTGAGCCTCGGATGGCCCTGGGTGCCTGGAAAGCCACCATCCAAGGCTTGCCTGTGCCTCGGGCTGGCCCTGGGCAGCTGGGCAGCTGAGGGGACTGTGGGGCTCCAGAGGCAGGCATAAGAAGTTGCCAGACCTACCTGGGGATGGCCCCGGCCTTGCTGCGCACCTGCTGCCCCAGTGGGGGTGAGGGGCCTGGGTGCCACCATCTTTGAGGGCATGGCAGTCAATTAGCATATTCTCTTCTTATTGGCTGTGGGTGCCACCATCTTTGAGGGCAGTCAGTCAATTAGAATATTTCCTCTTTCTTAGAAAGGATTTTCCTAATTGTCACATTTTCCTTTATAGTTTCTCCCTTCCTAACCCCCATTTCTATTCAAACAAAGTTATATGTTGCATTTGATGCCATGTGTGTGTGTGTGTGTGTTTTAACCTAAATCTGGTGACCTGCTTTTTGTTTTAATAGCTTTGAAGAGTCGAAATCAGATTTCTGATTTTGTCTGTTCTGTTATGACTAAATTTTGTTTAAACATTTTGACTATACTTCTGCTGAGATGATGTTTATGCCTCCTATTGCATCATCACAAGGGCAGGATGTTTGATGGTTCCTTTATTGGGGATGGAAGATGACTTTGCCTATATGCAGTTAATATTAATTTATGGTCTTTGAGACTTTGTGAACATCCTATTTGTCCGTGATAAGCTATCCCCCAGACATTTGTCATCCTTGCCTGAGACAATAACAAAACTGGTGTTTTGAGAAATACCCATTTTCTAATTCTGTGACAATTCCACATTGATTGGCTGGCAATCTACTATAATGCCAGTAGATTATTTTTCTTTTTGTTGTTGAATATCACTATGGGCTGAAGGTTCCCATTTTTATTTGGTGTTTTATAAATCACTACGCCTCTTTGCTGTCCAAGTTTACCCAACTTTGACCAATAGGAGCCCTTAGAGCTGGTTCCTACATCACTGTAACCTGCCCTCATCATTCATTTATGATGTTCTTTCTCGTACAAGATGTTCCAGGCGCACCCTGTGGTCTTCTCCCCTCAGAGCTGACAGAAGCCATTTCTTCAAGGAGGACTGGCTCCTTTTATTGATAGATTGTATTTCAAGCCACGCTGTATTGTATTACAATCGAGTGTTCACAATGCTACTGAATGCCTTATTTATTTATTCATTTTGTAAAATTTCCCACATGCAAACATTAAAAACAATAGTGTGGCCGAGACTGGTTTGGCTCAGTGGAGAGAGCATTGGCCTGTGGACTGAAAGGTCCGGGGTTCGATTCTGGTCAGGGGCATGCACCTTGCTTTCGGGCACATCTCCAGTGGGGGGCGTGCAGGAGGCAGCTGATCGATGCCTCTCTCTCATTGATGTTTCTAGCTCTCTATCCCTCTCCTGTCCTCTCTGTGAAAAATCAATAAAATATATTTAAAAACAAAACAAAACACAATAGTGTGATGAAACCCCTTCCCCACCATACTCATCACCTACCCTAACATTTATTTTTTTAAATTAAATCTTTATTATTCAGATTATTACATTTGTTTCTCTTTTTTCCCCTCGATAGCTCCCCTTCACCCAGCTCCCACCCCTCCCTGTAACCTTATCTCCCCCCCATTGACCTCATCCATAGGTATATGATTTTCAGTCTCTCCCTGCACCTCTCTCACCCCTTTCCCCCTGAGAATTATCAGTCCACTCCCTTTCTGTGCTTCTAAATCAATTGTATTCACCAGTTTATTCTGTTGGTCAAATTTTTAATTCACTTAAGTTTTAGATTCACTTGTTGATAGATAAGTATTTGTTGTTCATAATTTTTTATCGTTTACCTTTTTCTTCTTCCTCTTCTAAAAGAGTACCTTTCAGCATTTCATATAATACTGGTTTGGAGTTGATGAACTCCTTTAGCTTTTTTTTTGTCTGTGAAGCTCTTTATCTGCCCTTCAATTCTGAATGATAGCTTTGCTGGATAGAGTATTCTTGGTTGTACGTTCTTGCTATTCATCACGTTGAATATTTCTTGCCACTCCCATCTGGCCTGCATCGTTTCTGTTGAGAAATCAGTTGACAGTCATATGGGTGCTCCCTTGTAGGTAATGAACTGTTTTTCTCTTGCTGCTTTTAATATTATCTCTTTGTCTTTTGGTATTTTAATTATGATGTATCTTGGCTTAGTCCTCTTTGGATTCCTTTTATATGGGGTTCTGTGTGCTTCCTAGACTTGTTAGTATATTTCTTTTACCAGATGTGGGAAGTTTTCAGTCATTATTTCTTTAAATAGGTTTTCAGTATCTTGCTCTCTCTCTTCCTCTGGCACCCCCACAATTCTGATGTTGGTACGCTTGAAGCTGTCCCAGAGGCTCCTTACATTATCTTCACATTTTTGGATTCTTTTCTCTTCTTGCTTTTTCAGTTGAGTGTTTTCTGATTCTTTGTATTTCAAATTTGTGACTTGATTCTTGCCTTCCTCTAGTCTGCTGTTATTACTCTGAATAATATTTTTTATTTTAGTCAGTGTATGTTTAATTTCTAATTGGTCCTTTTTCATCTCTAGTTGGTCCTATTTCATCTCTTCTTGGGTCTTGCTAAATTTATTCAACTTTTCTAGGATATTCTTGAAAAACCTTATAATCATGGTTTTGAACTCTATATCCATTCGTTTGTATTCTTCCATTTCTTTTGTTTGTGATCTCTTACTTTGTCTCTGCATTTTCACTATGTCAGGAGAACTTCTGTGTTGGATTCAGCCTTATGATACAAGACGTGCAAAACTGCAAAAGCCTCTCTGTTGAGCTTGGGATGGGTGGAGTCTCAGGGCTTAAAGGACCGTCTTGCCTTCCAGTAGGCCCTGCCCTCCACAGCCCCTGGGTCTCACGTGACTCTGGGTAGTTGCTGAAGCGGTTTCTGTGCGTGTGTACAGTGCCTTTAGACTGCTGCCTTTCAGTCCCTCCTGTGCTCCGGGACCATATGAGTCTGGGTCCCGAGGGTTTCACCCAAAACTGGGGTTTGTGGAGTTAGAAGTGAAGTAGTTGGGAGGCTCTGTCTCCCGCCCACTCGTGAAAGCCAGCGGCACAATCAGTAGTCAGTTTTCTGCGTGCAGGGCTGTGCGTGCCACCAGACTTCTGCCCTTTCTCAACTCCCCTAAATTTCCGTGCACTTCTCCCTTTTCACAGTCCAAACTCCTCCCATATGAGTTTTGGCTGGATCTGGGGTTCAGTACCATAGGATAAGGGGTTCAATGCTGTTGGGAGTCTCCGTCTTCCTCCCGCTAGAGAAAGCCAGCCAGGTACTCTGGCACCCACTCTCTCCACGTGCGTGTTCCGTACCTCAGCTTTTTGCAGCTTCTCTGGGTCTCCGTGAGCCCCTTTCTTTCCTTCTAGTTGTAGAATTTCCACTGAGCCAGCTTTCCTGTGGTTCTGGATGCTGTCTGTTCTGTCTTTTAGTTGTCGTTTTGAAATTGTTGTGTGAGGCAGTAGTGTAGGTGTTTACCTATGCTGTCATCTTCCTACCCTAACATTTATTAACACATGGCTAGTCTTGACCTATTCATACCCATAATTAGTTTCCTATTTTGTATTATTTTGAAACACATCTCTGAATTATATTTGTTTTCTATAAATATTTCAATATGTATTTCTAAATGCTAAAGAGGAGTTTTTAGAACATATTCATATTATCATTATTGTATCTAAAAATGCTAGCAATTCTGAATTTTAAACATTCAGTCTGTTCAGATTTTAAATTGTATCACAAATTTCATGATGTATTTACAGTTTGTTTGAATTAGGATTCAAATAAGGTTTATGCATTGCAATTAGTTGATATATTGATTAAGACTTTTTAACTCTCTTCCTTTCCTTCTTTCTCCTTTGTCTCTCTGTTTCTCTATCCCTCACTTTCTTCCTCTCTCCCCTTCTTTTCTTACATTCTCTCTTACCCCTATTCTTTCTTTCTTTTCTTCTCCCTCCCTCTTTGAATTTTTTTTTCTTAAAAAAAATGTAGTTATTAAGTCATAGAGAAGCCTCCCCCACCCCCTGACTCATTTTATTCCCATGTTTTTCTGTTTCCTGTTACTTGGTTGACTCATATTCAGGTTCATTTTTTGTGTGTGAGAACTATTTCAAGTGTCTTCCCCTCCCCATTTTGTAAAATAGCAGTTCTTTCTGATCAATGCTTGAGTCTATTAGCTTATTAACAATTCCAGGATAATGTTCTAACTTCTTTTTAAAATTTACTTATTGGAATAAATCTTTTAAGGAAAACATTCTTTAAGTGGTTGCTTCCTTTTCTGTATCAGTTTTCTTTTTCTTTTTTTGTTTTGTTTGTTTTCTAGCATCTTTCACTAGTGGCTAATTAGTGTTGTTTTAATTTTCTTGTAAAAATAGCATCTTATCTCATGGATTTAGACATATGACATGATGTTAGAAAAAAATTTCCCATCTTTTTCTGGCATATTTTATGCTGCAGACCTAAAATTGTCTGTTTCCAGAAGCGTTCATTCCATTTAGTAGAAATAAACTTTTATGACTGATTGAGACACCAGGAGTACTCCTGACTCTGGGGTGGTTATTGCTTACAGCCTTTTTAGAGGACATAGTGTAGCTATGACTTCTCTTTTCCACGCTGAGAATAGTGGTGTTTAGGATGCATCAGATAATCTGATTAGAGTATCACATAATTACTTGTTTATTTTATCCACCATTAATCACAGCATTCTCAGCTAACAGTACCAGCACCACCACCAATAATTTGCTTACCAGAAAAGAGTTTATATTTGTTTTGTTTTTTTCTTTAGCTGTTTATATCCTTGGGGGTATATCCTAAAAGGAATGCAACCATAAAATTACTGTTTTAGCTTTCTAAGGATAAGTTATTCTCCATGTGTTTAAACCACCAACTGCATACCTGGTTGGGTTGATTTGTTTCATTTTATTTTCAATTTTTTAGGGATAGATTTTTTAAAATTGATTTTGTTTTTTTAAGCATGCAAAATATTTACATGGTCCAAGAGTCAAATGTAAAACCAAGGTGTATTAAAAGTCTGGCTTCCATCCTTGAGCCATCACTCTGTTCTCTCTCTCTCCTCACAGGTAAATTTCTTATTTTAATTTCACGCTTTACCCTTTTATTCTTAGATAAATGTTACCTCACCATACATACTTTTCTCCACCATGAGGTTTTTTTTATTTCTTTGTTTGATTTTAATTAGTGGTATATTTTGGAGATTACTCCACAGAGGTATGGAATAATATTACACATTCCTTTTTACAGATACACAAGAGGCCTGGTGCATGAAATTTGTGCATGGGTAGGGTTCCTATGCCTGGCTGATGAATAGGGCCAATCTTGGGGCGATCGGGGCCTCCACTTGCACCCACGTTGGCCTGGCACCACCCACTAGCCAACCACCCCACTGGTTGCCCCACAGAGTGCGACTGGCAGGGCAATCGGGGGCCCCCACTCCCAAGCACCTTGGCCTGGTGCCACCTGCTCACCGGCCCCGTCACCTGCCACCACCGCTGGTTGCCATCTTTGGAGCAACTGGCAGGGCAATCAGGGCCCCTTTGTGCACCCGCTTTGGCCTGGTGCCACCTGCTCACCAGCTCCACCATCCCGCCACAGTTCCCCTGTCATCCGGGCCCATAGGGGCTGGCAGCGCCTCCACTGCTGCCCGCTGCCAGCACCCCATTGAGGACACCCACCATGTTCCGTGCCATCCCCTGGTGGTCAGCACACGTCTAACTCCTGGTGGGTCGAACTCCCACCTGTGGGGACAATTTGCATACTAGCCTTTTTTTATATAGGATTGCACTCATTGAGACACTGTATGACAGTTATAATTTACTAATCCAGTTTCCTAATGGCGGGGCTTCTCGGCTGTTTCTAGGCTTTATCGTCTATTTTTAAGAATCTGGCTTTAAGAATTCATTTGCGTAGTGGGGAAAGTAAAGGAGTATGCACCATTTGGCCTAAAGAGGTGATCCAAACTCCCAGGCTATTCTTAGCAGAAGCACCTTTTAAAAGTGACAGTCTTCATCTGAACAGATGGGAAGGGTTTAAAGTGACAGAGAGTAGAGTCTAATTAAACAAAATGAAGACTGTTGATTTTCATGTTGTGGATTCAAATAAAGGCAAATAAATTAATCTCTACTTGATAGATGTAAAACAGAACTTCCTCCCTCATTTTAGTCTCCAATTTAATAAGCTGATTTGTGCCCTCAGACCTTCTTGATGAGCCCCAAGCTTAAAATGGCCTTCCCATTTTTACCACTCTGTTGCTCCATGCTTCCTAAGGAAGCCTTACCCAGTCCTTTGGGGTCGAGCCCAGCATTTGACTTTACTGTTAAAAGTCTTTCCTAACTGAACGTACATTAACTAAAGTATATACAATCATCCTTGAAATTGTTAGATGCCATGTTTTTGATAATTATTTTCAATCAATCCTGTGAGTTTTTATGCATCTGTTCTCTCCCAGTCAATTATCCACGTGTCTGCTAGAAGGCAGGGACATGTAAGCTTTCCACAAGTCCTCAGCATTTTTTGATGAAGTGAATACTTATATCCACCACTCAGGCAGGTGGGAAAGCAGGGAAAAACCACACATTCCATTTCTACTCCATGCTTCTCTGCTTCTGTAAATAAGCAGTAGGCTTAATCTAACACATGGTTCTCTGTTGGCCTCATTTTATATTCACTTCCTTTTTCTTATGGCATCAAACTGTCTGTTAGTTCTTTATGATGTCATAGTGGATTCAAATGTCTTCTTTTAAATGTGGAGATCAGGTTTAATGTGCTTTAGTTTTAAAATTTTGACTGCTAATGGTGTTATTGTGTACCCACCTTATCTCAGGAAGTACGCTCTGTAATTATTTCATTTATTTATCAAATGATCTCTATGAGGTTGCTATTCCAATTCCCATTTTTCATAGGAGGAAATAGGTTAAGAGATTACATGTGTGCCCAGGCTTGGCTTAAGTGACTAAGCTTTGTAAGCCAGTCTTTCCTGGAAGACCATGCTGACTCCATTTAATACATTGAATTTGCTAGTTTGTGTCCTTTTTAATACATATACTTGCCATTTGCACAGTGGATAAATCTAGAGGGTATTATGCTAAGTAAAATAAGTCAGTCAGAGAAAAACAATACCGTATGATTTCACTTACTTGTGGAATCTAAAAAAACAAAAAAAACAAAATTGAAACAGACTCATAGATACAGTGGGGATATTTGCCAGAGGGGAGGGAGTTTGGGTACTGGGAGGAAAAGGTGAAGGGATTATAGAATAGTCATGGGATGTAAAATAGACCAGAGGGAATATAGTCAGTAACCCTATATAAAAAAGGCTAATATGCAAATCGACCGAACAACAGAACTATCAGTTGCTATGATGTGCACTGACCCCCAGGGGGCAGACGCTCAATGAAGAGCTGCCCCCTGGCGGTCAGTGCACTCCCACAGGGGGAGCATTGCTCAGCCAGAAGCTGGGTTCATGGCTGGCGAGCACAGCGGGGAGCCTCTCCTGCCTCTGCTGCAGGCAGGTGGTAAGAAGCGAGAGGTCTTGACTCTGAGAGCCCCAGACTGTGAGAGAGATATCTGACCGCCAGCTTAGGCCTGATCCCTGAGGGTGCAGGCTGGGTGAGAGAACCCAACCCCCCCAGTGCACGAATCTCGTTCACCGGGCTTCTAATACTATAATAATTATGATGCCAGTTGGGTATTGGAAATATCGGATCACTCTGTAGTATTTTATTTGTGCTACAGACAAATTGTTTAGGGTAGCTTGGGATGTGATATAAAATGATCCCGGTTTGTGCTGGGTCTGTCATATAAAATGGAAGACTAAAAACAGAAGGGGGCAACTGTTGGTGGGGTTGGGGCTGGTGAGCAGGTGCCAGGCTGACCAAGGCAGGTGTCAGTGGTGCGATTCTTTCCCCCCCCCGCCCCCTGCCCCAACTGCCTCACAAGTTGCCCCACAGATCAGCCCTGATTGCCAGTCAGGTTTAGGGACCCTATCCATGCACAAATTTTATGCACCAGGCCTCCAGTACTATAATAAAATGACATTTTCCATATGAAAAAAAAGTCTTAGGAAATGAATCTCCCAGTAGAGGGTATAAAAACGTTATCTTGTGGAAATTGACCAGGAGAGAGTGAATTCCCTTGCTTTCCAAGTTGAAGTTCGAGTAACTTGATGAGTAAAAGAGTCTACTCCATCATAACTAATGAAGTGCCTACGGGACCTCTCATATTGCAAGGCCTACGAAAGAGGGGTGCAGCACCCAAGAGCTATCTGATTAATTTATGGTAACACATGCGATCGAAAGACCTTATATTTTTTCAAAAAACAAAATTGTATTTCACTCTTTTCTTTAAGCACATTTTTTCAAAAAGTAAAGAGCTTTCCTTTGCTGAAATTTCACTGCCTTGTCTTAGCCAAGGAACTGAGCCATCCAGTCTATTAACTAAACGGAACGACAGGAAACTTCATAAATATTTAAAGCAGCTGCTATGAATTAAACATTGGGATAAAGAAACCAAGTCCTTTCATTAAGCACAATGTTAAACAAATAAGTAAATAAATAAAGCTTGTGACTTGTATTGCTAGGGTAAATCAAATGTTTGAACTGATAATACTTCAGGTTTCTTTAAGCATGTACCCTGGGTAATGCTTTAATAATTATTATTACCTGTGTTTGGCTTATTAGACCCAAAGCAACTGATTTTAATGAAACAGTTAGGACTTACCAAAAAAATAAAGGCTTGTTAAGTAGGATGGGGTTCAGTCCTTCAGAAACAAAGCAATTAACAGAACTCTGGGACCTAGCCTGAGGAAAGGTGACGAGTCTTGTGTGATTTTAAAGGTGAAGCTCAATACAAATCACAGGAAATGAAGGGAGCACCAAGCCAGTGGTCCTGCCCCTCATTGCGTTGGATTCTGGGGATTCTGCCTGTAGGATGTGTATCTTCATTCACTGAATCGATGGACCAAACACCTGCAGTGTGTCGGGCCTGTGGCGCAGGAGGGTTGCAGGCTGATGAAAACATGACTCCTCTCGGGCTTCACAGTCATAAATGAATGCCATCAACCTAGACACCTTCCTGCAGGCTGTGGTGGGTGGGAAACTGGAGCAGAACAGAATGATTACTGAACTTAGGATTTAGAAGATCCGAGCTGGCATCCTTATTACATCACTGGCTGCTATATAAGTTCCTTTACTGAGCCTCAGTTTCCCTCGTTAGAATATGCTGTCATAATTCTTATCATGCGAGGACTTTTGCAGGATAGGATGAGAAGTCAGTTATCAAATATTAGTAGTATCCTTATCATTTTTTCTTACCTTGCAGTAATATTCAGGAGAAAGGGAAAACCATAGAATCTTGAAATTAATGAAGTTAAAAGTTCTGAGAAAAAAAAATGTAGTCAATACTTTTTGAGAGTTTACTGCTCGTCATTGGAGCCCCACCTCAACTTTATAAGGTGGTTTCTGTTATCATCATTCCCATTTTAGGGATAAAGTGGCTGAGACCCAGAGATGCTGGAATTTGCCAAAGGTCCCATAGCTTGTAAGGGATGGAGACAAGGTTTGCCACCTGTAGTCAACAGAGGGGCATTTTCTCAATCTTTGTGCACTGCACCATGGAGGCCACTATCCCTTATGCTGGAAATTCACTTAGGATGCATATTCAGTCAAGAATGTTACCACTTTATTGAATGTTCCCATAGGAAAAACAACTATACTACAAAAAAGTTCAGAAATAGCTTCTTTCTTCTCTAGTGAACTTTGATGTTTTTTGTTTTTTTGTTTCTTGGAGTTGAGTTTGGTTGAAAGGAATTAGCTCCTCCATTAGCAAAAGTGGTGGGTTTTAGGAAGTGCTCTAGAGCAGTGACTCTCAATCATTTTGGTTCCATAACCCTTTAGGCTCTTAAAAATTATTGAGGTCCTCAAAAAGGTTGTGGTTTATAAGTCAGGAAGACATTGACGAACCCTCGGATATGTGGCCTTAGGCCTGGCATCTCCAAATTCATGTTGTTAGAGGGTTGGCCGTCTCCCTGGGATATGCCGCTCTCTAAGTTTGCTGTGACTGAACCCAGAACATAGGGGTATGAAGATTTCTACAGAAATTATGGTTCCATGAAAGGTTTTGAGATGAACAAGATTGGTTCAAAGTGATTTTGGAATGTAAAGAATTTATATGGATTGAATCCCATGGAAGTTTGTCACTGACCTGTGTCCCTGAACTATGAAATATGGGTATGTAGACAAAGGAATAGTTCTCTTAATAATAAACAGTTTAAAAAATGGGAGGGGAGTTCTGGCTAGTATGGCTTTGTGGACTGAAAGGTTGTGGGGTTTGATTCTGGTCAGGGGCATGTACCTTGGTTGCAGGTTTGATCCCTAGCCCTGGTCAGGGCACATGTGGAAGGCAACCAATGGATGTGTCTCTCTTACATTGATGTTTTTTTCTCTCTCTCTGTCTCTCCCCATCCCTTCCATTCTCTCTAAAAATCAATGGGAAAAATATCCTCAGATAAGGTTTGAAAAAAAAAGGAAGGAGGACTATCATTTATGGCAGCTATACCTACAGATATTTACCTTAGAAATTAAAATTGAGAAATTTAAAAACCATTTATTATTCTTTTTAAAGAACAAAATTGCAGTGAACATAACACTTTTATGAAAAATAGCCATATTTATAAAATAAAAATTATTAAGTAATGTAGCATGGTTTCACATTTTAGACTTGATTCCCATATCTACTTCTGTGCCACCTGTTGCACATGCATTGTACATTTGGGAAACTGCACTGTACAATCAAGGAAGGATGAGTGAAAAAAGCAAATAATGTCTTAATATTTATTATTAAAACTAGAGGCCCGGTGCATGAAATTTGTGCAAAGGGGGGGTGTCCCTCAGCCCAGCCTGCACACTCTCCAATCTGGGACCCTTTGAGGAATGTCCTGATTCAGGTAGGATTAGGTCTAAATGGGCAGTTGAACATCCATTCACAATCCAGGACTGCTGGCTCCCAACTGCTCACCTATCTGCCTTCCTGATTGCCCCTAACTGCTTCTGCCTGCCAGCCTGGTCACCTCCTAACCACTCCCCTGCCAGCCTGATTGATGCCTAACTGCTCCCCTGACACCCTGTTTGCCTCTAACTGCCCTTCCCTGCAGGCTTGGTTACCTCTAACTACTCTCCCCTGCAGGCCTGGGTCCCCTCCAACTCCCTTTCTCTGCAGGTTCCATTGCCCCCAATTTTCCTCCTCTGCCAGCCCGGTCATGTCTAACTGTGCTCCCCTGTAGGCTTGATTGCCCCCAACTGCCCTCCTTTGCAGGTCTGGTCCCTCCCATCAGCCCTCTCCTGCTGGCCATCTTGTCATGACCATCTTGTATTCACATGGGAGCAGTCATCTTTGACCATAAGGGAGTAGTCATCTTGTGTGTTGAAGTGAGAGTTATTTTGCATATTATTCTTTTATTAGATAGGATAGAGGCCTGGTGCATGGGTAGTGCCAGCTGGTTTGCCCTGAAGGGTGTCCCAGATCAAAGTGGGAGTTCCCATGGGGCATGGGGTGGCCTGGACAAGGGGCCTGTAGTTGTTTGTAGGCCGACCACATCCCAGGTGACCCAAGCGGAGGCCCTGGTATCTGGGATTTATTTATCGTCTACACTTGAAACTTTGTAGCCTTGAGCGAAGGCCAAGGCAGGCCAGGGCTGTGGAAACTTGGTTTTCTCCATCACTGGGAGCAACTCAAGCCTCCTGCTCTCTCCAGCTCTGTGGCCACCACCAGTTTTGTTGGGATTTATTTATCTTCTATAATTGAAACTTTGTAGCCTTGAGTGCAGGCCTGGACCAGCCAGGGTGTGTGGGAAGCCTGGCTTCCTCCATTGCTGGAGAAACCCAAGCCGCCTGCTCGCTCTGTGGCCACAGCCATTTTGGTTGGGTTAATTTGCATACTTTATCCTGATTGGTGGTGGGCGTGTAGCAGAAATATGGTCAATTTGCATATTACTGTTTTATTAGATAGGATAGTTTAAATCTTTTGGACTCCTTGAAAGGGTATTGGGTTCTCCCAAAGTTTCTTGGATGGCACTTTGAGAACTGCCACTTTAGAACATGTCCTTTGCAATAGTTTTTAGATCATGAAGTATTAACAATATAGTGCAAAAATGAGCCAAGTGAATAAAAAGGAATCAGTTGATCATCCTTTGCCATTAAATTAGAAGGTCAAGAATAAACCTGAAAGATAAAACCTTGGTAAGATTTTTAACAAACTATTTGAAAATAGTTATTGTTTTAGTAATCAGTAAATACAGTGGACTATGATTTGTACTAATATGTTAGAGAAATTCATGCTTCTATCTTCTGGTTTGCCTTCTTATATTTAATGCATTTACTATTAAAAGAGGCAGAATAGTTAGTAGATAATATTTGATAAAGACAAATATGACAAAAACACCACTTACTTGCCAGTGATAGTAGTCTCTCTAAGCCTCAATTTAGTTATTCAGCAGTGAAGGCAATAATAATAATAGCAACCACATTAAAGTGCTTAGGAAGTGCCAGGCCATTAAACCTCACATCAGCCCTTTGAATTAGGTGATCTTCTCCCCTCCCTCTCATCCTCCTCCTTCCTCTCTTTCCTCTTCCACTCTCTCCTTTTTTCTCCCTCCACTTCCCCTTCTCCATCTCCTCCTCCATCCCCTCCTCCCATTTTATAGAAAGAACGGTTAAGTGTTTGCCAGAAGTGACCACACAGCTTAGTCAGTAGCCATAGGCCTTCTGGCTGTAAAATCCATGCTCTGAAGTCTCTCCTCTGCTCTTCCCCCGCCCATGCTGTACAGTTCCTACTTTATTTGGGTTTAATGACAATTATATTATGTTATATTATATATGATATCGTGTCATATCATATATCATATCATATCAAATGTAGGTAAAGAGCATCTGGCATATTGTAAGCACTCATTAGTGGTTACTATTTTTTTTTTTCCTTCTCTTTCACTTCCCCTCCTTCTTCCTCCTGGTTTGTGCTGAACTCCTAATCTTCTCTGGTTCTGAATGTCTGTAACTCAGTTAACTAGAGTTCTCTTTCTCTTTTGGGTTTACTGTCTTCTCCTTCTCTTAGCCATGGCCTGTTTCCATCCTTTGTCAGACTTCAGATACTGACTCCTGAACTCCCCACATAGTTAGGGAACATCGTTGCGAGAGTTTCGCTCTCTATTCTGATTGTGCCATAGCTTTGTGCCATAGCTTTCATGGTCACTCTTCTATACAGGCAGTTTTAACTTTCGCAAAGAAAAGGGTGGATACTGTACACCTTGACTGTATTTACTGTGTTTATTGTAGAGTTTCAGATTGCCAAAAGACAAAACGGGCACCACCAAGATTGGTGACCTAGCGCCTCAGGACATGAAGAAGGTTTGCCATTTAGCCCTGATTGAACTGACCGCCCTCTATGATGTATTGGGGATTGAACTGAAACAACAAAAAGCTGTGAAGATCAAAACAAAAGGTAATTAGAAGTGAAAAATGGTTGCATTTACTTCTAAAGTAGCAAGGATGAGCTTGGCTTATTAAATTGTATTTTTTAGGGGCAAAACATCTACAAAACAAATCACCTCTACAAGATATCTAAAATGTAGATTCTAAAACATCGCCTTCAAAAATTTGTACCTTGATAAAAATGCACTGTCTCCTAGAATGTAGAAAATAAAAAGCATAATAAAAAATTTAATTAACCGTAGAAGGACATTATGAATCAAGGAATCTTAATTCACACGCTCTCTCCTTTAAAACTAAATAATGCATTTGTCACATACACTTTTTTATTTCCAAAATAAGATCTTAAAAAATGACTTTAAGATGGTTGATTCTGACCAATTATTTTTGCTTATTTATTTGATGGAAAATACATAGTGTAGTTAGTAGTCCTTTTGTTCATTAACATTCTAACTTCTAAATATTTTACAAATACATTCTTTACTCCCTTAAGAAAAATACCCCATGTGGTGCATATACCGCTAAGTTGTATTCATCATGAATATATGCAATTTTTCTTTTGTATGCAGCTTTATCCATTTTATAAACCTACACTATTTTAAATAATATACTAGAGAATAGACAGCTTCTCAATATTTGTTTTTCCAAGACTTTATTGGTTTGGGAATCCGGAAAATTCTCTGTTGACAAAGCTTTGCTGTTCAGGAAATTCAGACCTCTTGTTTTACCTTAACGGTATCTCCTAAAGAGAAACCAAGAATGAGGATTATTGAGTTGCCATGGTAACATTAGCAAAGACAAGTATTCACCTGATTTAAGTTGTAGAGGCAATTTCTCTGTAGGACTGAAGTGTGCCTTCCCTCTTCCATGCTGAGCCCCAGAAGGCCTCATTCTGTGCTCAGTTCCTTTGAGTATTTTAGCTTAAAGCTTGGCATGGTGAATTTCAGAATTAAATGATGCTTCTGGTTTTCCACATGTCCTTTGAGGATAATGAAGACCTCACATGCTTTTTTAGAAGTTTATCACAAAGCCTTCTCCAAATATAAAATGAAAATATAATTTAAATAGCTGTGCTCAAGACTTTAAAAGTGGCTTGAGGAGGTTTTTATGTTTTAGAATTGCATCCCAGCACTATTAACTGGTATGAAGCCAGTGTTAAGAGACATACTGTCATTTTTATTAAGAGTGTCACTATTAAAAGATTTTCTTTCCATCTTTTTAAGTGTTTTTATATCTAATCAAAGCAATTTATCTTCTAAGCTAGACTGAACATTCTTGAAGATTACATCTTTTCTTAATTTTTAAACTGAAAGTTGTTTAGTGAATTACTGGCATTCTTTCGAAAAGGCATCTCTATTGAGTGTCACAGTTTGCAATGTCTGTGCTCATATCACAAAGATAATCACATGTTCACAGGTGATTTATACCTCCCTTGATGATGTGTGTTACAATCCTTTGCTAGATGTTTATTCGGTGATGGGGGTGGGGTGGGAGCTATGCTCATTCCAGACTGGAGGCATATGATTTTAATTTAGAAAAATTAGAAATTATTACCTGTCATTCTTTCTGGGATTATTTCCAGATATATAAACTATGAATTTAAATTCAAGAACACTTAGTATCTACTATATTTTCTAAAGAATAATGTTTGTAAAACAAGATCATAATGTTCGCTGATCTCTCAAAGGTGAGTGTTTATAGTCTGCTGTATTGTGGAATGTTATATGTCAGTGAAGTATGGAAGAGATGAGTGGACATTTGCTTTTGGCCAAAACTTTCAATTTGACTACATTTAGTAAATTTTTGCATATTTATGTAATCCCACAGGACTCTCATTTCTCTTATGCAGCAGTTTATACTTTTGTAGTTATTTCGGGAGATTATTTGCGATCATTTATCTAGTTGTCTCTCCTGGCTGTATTACTCATTAAAGCAAGGCCAGAGTTTTATTATGGGGATGTATATGCTTAAAGACTACATAGTGCATTCACTTGGTAGGTGTTCCATAAATAGTTGTCTGATTGAATGATAATATTAGAAGTCCTGTGCCTTAATATTTTGCATTAACATTTTAGGGACTGATGGAACTGAAGACATTTTATTTTTTTTCATTGCAGATTCTGGCCTTTTTTGTGTTCCGTTGACAGTATTGTTAGAACAAGATCAGAGGAGAGTCCCAGGAACCCGAATACCCTTGATATTTCAAAAAGTAAGTAGGCCTGGATGAGTCAGCATGGAGAAAACATACTTGAACTAATAGTGTTTTCATTTTTATTTTTGCATTCATACTATTATAATATAGTTTTTCCAATGGATATGCTCTTTTTATTTTGTACTTTGATTTTCTATTCAGGAAGCAAATTTGTGTCAAGGGTTCATAATTTTTATTTCATGGTGATGCATTTTGTGCTACTGTTGTAACTGTGATTACCTGGCATCATTTTCCTGTCTTATATTAGCTGGCTTTGTGTAATTGAGGTTTCGATTCTATAATACACAGAAATGGAAACTGCTTATAAATTTCTAGGGAACTGAATCTTCATGAATATTTCATCCCAAGCATTCTTATTTACAGTGAGGATGTCCAATTTAATTTACCAGTGCCTACTTCCAAACTAGGCCAAGAAACCATAAGGTAGAATTAGAAAATGATTGCTAAACTGTCAAGTCACTTGTCTAGTCAACACCCAGTTATTCATAAGGGGATTACCTATGACAACACAAGAATTTCAGTCTAATCTCCGAGCCATCGTTGTTCAGAAACACAGATTACGTACGATGAGAGCCAGGGAATGCACAGTGGAGAAGGCAGTTCAAATCAGATATGGACAACCCAGGCTCTAGATTTTTAGCAACCCACCAGGCATATCACCGTTTCTGGCACTTCTGGCAAGAGTGGCAAGGGAAACTTTCACAATTGAACGACTCCATGACATCATCCAACTGAAGTTCAACCTTCGTGCACTTATTCTTCCGCTATTCCAAGCCAGTCGTTTACTTTTGCCCATCTTACCTACTAACCTCAGATTCCTTTATTCCTCATGTTCTCCAATATATCCAAACCTGTTTCTCAATGTTTTTCCTGATGAACATGGCTCTGTACAGTTAATCCCACTCAATAGCCCCTGTTAGCCACTGTATCTGTTTAAATAGTTGTCAACACTGCCTGGAAATAACGGAGAGATGCTAACAAATATAAATAAAGTCATCATATTCTTTAAATGTCAATAAAAGGTGTCAGTTACTCTACACAGTTGATCAGACAAAGCGGGGATCTCAGCACCATCCTTTCTACCAATTGTATTAGTATTCTCCAGAGAAAGAGACTTATTTTAAAGAACTGGTTTAGGAGAGTGTGTGGGCTGGCAAGTCTGAAATATGTAGAGCAACCCAGCAGACTAGAAACTTGGGCAAGAGTTAATATTGCATTCTGGAGTCTACAGTCTGCCGGTTGAAAACTAAGGCTGGGTTTCTATGTTGCAGTCTTGAAGCAGAAGTGCTTTTGCTTTGAGAACCTCATTCTTTGTTCTTATGAAGCCCATCCACAGTATGGAAAGTAATTTTCTTTATTCAGAGTCTACATACTTGACCAAATAACTGGGCATAGTAGCTGAGTTAACATACCAAATTCACCCCATACTGGTGAAAGGTAAGGCTAGGTCTCCACGAAAGTTTAGTAACCCTGCTGACTAGGGTCAGGATTGCATCCAATCCCTTGTCATTTTGTCTTGAAATTGTTTTCTCATGTATTTAGTTAGTTTGCATTTGTGGTTTCTTCTGGAGACCCTGGCTGCCCCTCAGTTTGAAGTTATTGGATAATAGCCCTAAAGTATTTTAATTCATTAAAAAAAAAAGAGGACATATAAAGAACTTACTATTAGATAAACACTTACCTGTTTGCATCCTCTCTGAATTATAAACAAAAAATTCACAGTGTTTTATCATAAAAAATACTTTATTTATCAGCTAAAAATTGAATACTTAGGTATTACCTCAATTTTGTGGTAAAGAAAGAGTTAGAAACCACTAATTTGGAAAAAAAAAAAAAAAGATCTGTTAGTAGTCTTTGCAGTGGTTCTCAACCTTTCTAAGACCGTTCAATATAGTTCCTCGTATTGTGGTAACCCCCAACCATAAAATTATTTTCGTTGCTACTTCATAACTGTAATTTTGCTACTGTTAATGAATCGTAATGTAAATATCTGTGTTTTCCGATGGTCTTGGGCTCTACAGCAGCGGTTCTCAACCTCAGGGTCACGACTAGCAGGGTCTCGGGATTAAAAGAGGATTATATTTTCTCAATTATTGAGAAATATACTCAAAAAGAGCTTTAGTAAAACTTATCTTATGAGCTTTATTTTTTGTTTTTCCTCAAAGGCACATTGTTTAAACCATAGTTTCAGAAAGATTTAGGGAAATAGAAATATTCTTAATTTTTATCTACGGAAAAATTATTCTTAATGAACAAATTTCTTTCTTACTGTCAAACGAATCAGCCAAATCAAACATACTCTTTGTCAATTGATTTTTTAATTTATTTAAGTATATAGAATGTATTTTGGGAAATGCCATGAAAATTGCTGGTAAATTACAGACTAAATTCTTAAAGATGAATTACTAAAAGCAGCATGATGAAAATATAAAGATCAATATAGCTCTTTTTCATGTCTGTATTTAGTTGGAAATGAAAGGAAAGCTGTAAATTAGTAGTATGTTTTAATAATGCTATATAATGTGGGAGCTAAAATGTGTTATTTTCTAAGTGAAAAATGTGAGAAAACATGACGTTTGTTTAGACAATGTGTATATATACCTCAATTGAGTGGTAGTATTCAGCTTTGGATAATAATAGGAAGGACTAAAATATTAAAATTCAGAGATTACTGTCATTCAGTTATTTAGAAATTACAATCAATTACTCCTTTCTATTTAATGAAAGCAAAAGGCTTATGTTGGTTAAAGCCAATTTGCTATAGCTGCTAGCATATAATTTTATCTTTTGTTAATAGAACATTTTAAACATCTTATAAGAGTAAATAAAGCACATATTGCTTATACATTGAATAACTTTTACATGACATTATTTAATAAATTTGGTTTTAAACACTTTATTGAATAATGCCTGTCTAATGTAAAATAATTATGTAAATTATTTTGATGTGGGTTTTTATCCAGTGTAATTGGAAAAACATGGCTTGGAAAATATTCCAGCTGAATTTCAAAAAATCATGTACTGCCTTGACGGATTGCTTAAAGATGCTTCTCTCTTCAACTATAATAAATCTTTTGGAGAATTTTGAGGCTGCTTTATTCTTACCCAACTCCCTCAAGATGAGTTCATTCTTTGGCCATAATCCTGGATAGAAGAGATAAGGTCATTAAAGAAAAATGCCATCTTGTCCAGTGTCCACACACTATAGAGAGGATATCTCATTTTAGAAACATCTAGACAAAGGTCCAAAGACCTCATTTATGATGCCATGCTTTGCTCCTAAGACACTTTTACAACCCAGGGGGAAACAGTAAGCTGTACGTAGTTTAGAGAGCCTTGGTTAATCATTAAAGGAGGTTTCCATGAGGGAAAAAAAAAATGATGATTTTACATTCTTTTGGCTCTCTGGGAGATCTTTTGCTTTAGGGTCTGCAGAGATTACTGTAGCAGGATTAGGGATGAGTGAAGAGTCTGTCTGCTTTTTATAAAGGAGGAGTAGCTATTGTGTAAGGAGGGTGAGTGGTACCAAGGAAAACCTAGTCGGGGCTAGTAAATGCCTTACATTGAAACTGAGGGACAAGGGAATGGAGTTCTTTAAATAGCAGAGTGCCCCCTATAAAGGCTCCATGTACTGCCCAGGGAATGCATGTTCCGACTGGATGATCACTCTGCCTACTTTTTATACCTTCTAAGGTATGTCATTGCAATGTCTCTGTTTGCCTTGGTGTAATGGGTCTCTGCCTTATTAAAAAACAAAACCTTTGTTATTTTAGTGGGGTTCTGTAAGTAAGGAGATCTGCATGCATTAATAATAGAGTATAAGATATGATTTAGAATACCTATTTTCTTTTCTTTTTTTTTTTTTTTTTTTTTTTTTTTTTTTTTTTTTTTTTTTTTACTATTTTTTGTTTGCTACAAAAAGCTTAAAGGCTTAAAAATGAATGTTTGTAAACAGGTTTGTTTGTTTGTTTGCCTTCATATAACAAATAATTATTTTTTTGGAATAAGCTAAAAACGAGATGTAAATGTGCAAATACTAGAATTTCATGAGATTTATTTGATTGCGGAATATAAGTTACAGGAAAAGCAGAAGAAATGGATAGTTTTAGTTGCTTGGAAACATTGAAAATTTTCAGTTTCTGTTTGTTTGGAGTCCCACAGCTGTTGCGGGAAATGATATACTTCTGTTACAAAGGAGTATGAGACCCAACTTTTCCTAAATTCTAAATTCTAATGCAAGTTTTGGGACTCGCTGATCAAAGCGTAGTGGTAGCGCGGTTTCATTCAGAACTTCACGGAGTCCTGTTTCTGTGTCCTTGTAATCAGTTTCATTTATTTGTATGTGAAACAGATGTAAGGTCTGGAGTTGTACCTGTTCTGAACACCAAAGTCAGAATGTTCTTCTGTTTACACACAGCTGATTTCCCGCATCGAAGAGGGAGGTTTGGAGACCGAAGGCCTCTTACGAATTCCTGGAGCTGCCTTTCGAATCAAGGTACTCTCTCGGTTCTCTTCATGTCAAGCTTTATTGCTTCATTATACTTTTTCATTTTATTTTATTCATTTATTTTTTTAAAATACATTTTATTGATTTTTTACAGAGAGGAAGGGAGAGGGACAGAGAGCTAGAAACATTGATGAGAGAGAAATGTCGATCAGCTGCCTCCTGCACACCCCCCAAGAGGGATGTGCCCACAACCAAGGTACATGCCCTTGACCGGAATCGAACCTGGGACCTTTCAGTCCACAGGCTGACGCTCTATCCACAGAGCCGAACCGGTCTCGGCATACTTTTACATTTTAAAAGTCAACTTGCCCTCCCGTCCCTTCTCCCCATTGTTAGCAAAGTAGATTAAATGTAGCAATAAAACCTCTTGACATTCAGTTTATATTTAGTTCTTCGGTAATCTCCTCTGACTTCTGTGTAAGTTTGGATTCTTTTTTTCAAAATCACCATGTTACATGAGGTAATAATACCGTGATCAACAAAGTGGCAAATAATCTCTCTGCTGTGCAAACATAACATAGGAAGAAAAGTCAACAGGCAAAAGATGAGTCGTTTCATCCTTCTGACGATAAGGGCACACCATGAGTCAAAATATTAAGAGGGGGTTGGTGATAGATTTAGTCAGCATGGACAAGAGCAGTTGAGTTTGTTGATTGTTTTTAAAGAAGGCAGGATGATAAACTCCACCAGGTGAGCCAAGGAGGGGACTTGACATGAAGAGTCTTAGGGAGCTGCCGAACTGAGACTCGGTCTCATCACTTCCCTGACGTCCACAGTTCCCCGTCTCCCTGGACTCTGGAGAGCCAGAGGCTGGCTTGTGAAAGAGGTCATTCCAAAGGTCCCAGTTGGAGCCTCTCTTGATCCATCCCTTGCTTTTCTCTCAAGATGATATTTCCTTCCCCCTCTCCTAGGATGCTGTGTATTCTCCCCCTTTCTCTCTGTTCCCCGGCTCCTGATCTGGGATTAAAACATCCAATGAGTGCATGGCCAAGGTACAGCTACCCCACGGACCATGCATGATTCATATGCCTCTCAGGGGATGTGCACTGTACGGGGCCTCATTACAGCTCCGTCTGGAAAATTCATCTGGGAAAGTTTTGGTTAGGAGTCATTAACAACCTCCTTTCCCTTCTCCAAACTCAGCTGTAGCTCTAAACCGCCCACATCCAATGTATTGTCTTCCTGACTTTGCAAATCCAAGAGAACGCGGGGCAGAGGGAAGAGATTGTCTCTGCTCCTTTCCTGAAGACCTACCCATAGGGAACTGTTAGAACTGGACCAGAATGAAGGGACCCCCGTGGGTCGCCACCCTCCTCGCCTGTGACTGGCAGTGGTGCTGCTGGGAGTGGCATTGAGATTCATCCCTCCCACATTCCCATCACCTCTTACTTTGATAAACCGTCTCAAATTAGAAGCCCCGTTTTGGCCTACTTGGCTCTTACCGCATCGGGATCTCGGTTTGGTCGGATTCCAGTCACCTGATAGTCCCTGCTCACAAATGTCATTCAACCTGCGTCCCTGGGGTCTGGCGTCTGGTGCCCAGAGGTCCCGGGACTGTTCTGGGGCCCTTGTGAGTGTGATAAGTTGCCATTGTCTCCGTTTGTTTGCAAACACCTGCGGCAATTTCACCAGCCGCCAATCACGGCTGTGCCGTGTGAGATTGTGAGCTCTGTGCTCTGGAGAAGCAGGTTCTCAGGCAGAGAAAGACGCAGAAGCAGGTACTGGGACTTCCCGTGACCCGTAGCAGCAAGAGTACTGCTCCTCAGTTCACTGTCCACAGCATTCATGAGAGGCATGTGATGTCCAACTCACAAGTCATGAACACGTTTCCTTTAGCGCCCAAGGGAATGTGTATTTGATATTTTGACTGAATTGCTGGCAGAGAATGCAGTCAAATAAATGTAGTTTCTGAGAAGGTCAATTAAGTGGAGTCAGCCGGATCCACTCTGCAACCCAGCCTGCTGTCACATACAAACGAGGCAGCGGCCGGTCCATTATAAATAAAGATAATATGCAAAATTATTGGTTGTCTTTCTCTCCTGCCCCACGACATTTCTTCTACTCTTCTCCCTTTTCCTCTCCCCCTCCCTCCTTCTTCCTCCTCCCTTCTTTCATCCTCGCCCTTCCCTCACCTCTCTTTCCTCCCTCCTCCCCCCCATTTCTAGGTTTACCTTTATGTAATTTCACCAATTCCAGAAATAATTAGGGTAGAGAAGGGAGTTGAATTGGGAAGAGCCAGTGTAATAAATTCACCTTGTATGAAGAACAAAGACAGTTCATTTGGGAGGACAGCTTCAAATAATAGGAGAAAGTGGCCGGGACTTGGAGGGATTTCTAAACGTAATAGAATGTACGCCACCGTGGAAAGGCATGTAGAAAATGGTAATTGTGAAACTAAGTTGATTTATTACTAATACTTCAGCAACATTTGTAGAGTCCTTGAGGTAAATGAGCTAGGCAGTACTCATTCCACACAGATCAAACCGTTCTCTGCCGCTGGAAGCAGGGTGGCTGTGTCACTTAAGGCCCTTGCATTGAGGACAGGTGTATTGATGTATTTTCATGCCTCATTAGCCATGGAACTTGGCTTTCTATTTCCCAGAGGTGACTAATCAGGGCAGCCTTCTGCGCTGGGCCCAGAGATGGATTGCCATTTTGTTTTGGAATGCACTACTTCTAAATGATTTGAAACACAGACTATATAGTTTTAAACAATGATTTTTTGTTGTTGTTTGAAAAATTACAGTATCTAAATAAAGCCCCCAAATGTAAAGACCATTTTAATGATTCTTTTCATTAAACCTTTACTGCTTGAGGGCTGAAGCGTGTCCAGTTTCTGAATCTCTTGGCCTGGGTATAACTTGCCTTTGGGAAAGCATCCTGCGGGGAGGGGCGAGGTGCTTCCTGAGTGACGGAGAAGTGTTGGCCTGGGTACTTTCACAAGTCTTTTCTGAGGAGCAGAATCGCTTATAAAGTGGGAAGTGCATCACACTCTCTGCAGGAAGAGAGGAATGCACTTACTTGTAGCTGTTTTTTATTTTATTTTTTCCCCTCCTGCCTTTCAGAATCTTTGCCAAGAACTGGAAGCGAAGTTTTATGAAGGGACTTTTAACTGGGAAAGTGTCAAGCAGCACGACGCAGCCAGCCTGCTGAAGCTGTTCATCCGCGAGCTGCCCCAGCCGCTGCTCAGTGGCGAGTACCTCAAAGCCTTCCAGGCCGTGCAGAGTAAGTGGTGGCCCTCCCGGGAGCAGTCTTGCGTGGCCCCCGTCCCGTTCATCGCTTTAATGGCAGATAGGATCAGATACGTTTGGGGAGACGTGGTGACTCACTGACTGGTGTCAGCGGGCGCTCAGATGCCACCCGGTCGTTTTCCTTTATAACCACACATCTCTGGGCGAATAGAAAACAGAATGTTCTCTTTGGGTGCAGATGAATTGCACGCCCTTTAAGCAATACAATATATTTTCATGTTCAAACCTGGAAACATCACATTTCTCTTAGAATAGGATGAGTCAGGCAAGATCTCTGATACATTTTTCTTGCCAAGTGTTAAAATCACCACTGATTGGAGAAGCTGTGGATTAACAGTTATAGCGTTAAGAGCGCGAGGAGATCTGGCAGAGTCTGCGATGATTTTCTGAAAAGTCAAGTTTTTCAAATTGTCGTGCAGAAACGTGGAACAGGTCATGTGACGGCCGAGTTGGTGGAGGGCAACGGGTTTCTTACGTCTTGCCAGTTGACAGTCGGGCAAGTTCCAAGTTAATGTCTCAGATAGTTCTCAGTGTTTTTCTCGTGATCTTATGAGATTTATATACTGGCATCATTAGCCCTTATGGTCCCAAGAGGCCAACAATACAGCAAAAATGCCACGCCTTGATGACCGCCTGTTTTACTTCCAAATGTGTTCATGTTTGAGGGTAGACGGGGAGCTGTTAACGATTATGGTGGGCTACAGTGTCAACCAGAACTACCCCAAACTATTTTTTTAAATTATATTTGAGGTATAATTGACATACAATATCCTATTCGTTCTAGGTATACAGCATGATGATTCAATATTTGTCTTATATTGTGAAATGATCACCACAATAAGTTTAATTAATATATGTCGCCATACATAGTTTTGGATGTTTTTTTTCTTGGGATGAGAAATGTTAAGATCTACTCTCTTAGTATCTTTCACAGTATTATTAAGTGTGGTCACTATGACACGTGCTGTATGTTACATCCCCTGACTTATTACTTATTTCTGGTATAACTGAAGTGTTTACCTTTGGACCCCCTTCGCTCCTTTGCTCCCACCCTAGCAAAACACCCCCAATCTGTTGTCTGTCTCTATGAGCTTGGCTTTTTTTTTTTTTAATAGAGTCTACATGTAAGTGAAAAATCATGTTATTTGTTTTTCTGTCGACTTACTTCACTTAGCATACTTCCCTCGAGGTCCATCCATGTTTTCACAAATGGCAAGACCTCATTCTTTGCAACGACTAAATAATATTCTGTTGTATTCCAAGCTATTCTTCAAGCACGTAATAATAATGAGATGATTCCAGTGGGTCGTAGCATACCATTTCTTAAAATTTCTAGGGCAAACGTGCCGGAAATCATTTTCTGCTTAAAATATTTTTTCAGTGGTTCAGTTGTGATCTTTTACACACATTCCTTAGATGTGGATTAAAGGATCACATTTATCCCTGACAAACCAGAATGACTCCAAATACCCATGATTGTCACTTCAATGTTACATGGGCTCCCAAATGTGATAAAAGTCAATGATGATCATGTACCTCTTAGAGTCCTCCACTGCTGGCTGGTTTTCCAATTCATTCCACACATGTTTATTGAACACCGATTGAGCTCAGGCTCTGTGTTACATGTTCCTGTTGGGACTGGTGGGTTCTTACCACGGAATCTGTTCACGCATCATCAAAAGAAACAGACTTCACTGCTGCCGATTCACCCTGACACCGTACATGCACGGTCCTGTCGTCCATCTGTCATCTTATGGGGACACAATTCCATGCAGAGTTAGTGTTTTCAAAGCACTAATGTGTGGGGCTGCTTGTCCAATGACTGCAGTTGAAGTGAGTGAAAGAGAGAGAAGCTCTGTGAGGGGAGAAGGGGGCGGTCCCCTGATCTCCCACAAACACTCCCCAAGGAGGCTGCTCAATCTCAGCCTCACATTTCACGGTGATGTTTATGCTAAATAGCCTTTTTCTTACAACACGAGAAAAGAAGGCACAGGTGATGTTTAGCAAAGAAAAGAACTCCCATTTATTTCCCAATCTGTCTGCAGATCTTCCAACCAAGAAGCAACAACTCCAGGCTTTGAACCTTCTGGTCCTCCTCCTGCCCGATGTGAATCGAGACACACTGAAGGTCAGCTGGACTCCTTTCCCTTGCAGAGCCCTCCGAGCCGCTGTTTGTGGCAAAACAATGCGATGTTGTCATGGAAATACCAGTGGGAGCCCATAAAAGAAAAGACCTGTTTTGAGGGACACCTGGGGGAAGTCTAACTCTTTATTTATTATTTATTTACTAGGTTAGTTATGCCATGATTAGGTGTTTTGTGTTTTAAATTTTGCTGTGACATTTCTTCTACCAAAAACAGATGATTGAGGTTTATTTGTTTTTTTAAACCTATATATTTTTTATTATTGACAGTATTGTAGATATCTCCCATTCCCACCCTGCCCAGCCCCTCCCCACTCTCCCAGGTCTTCACTACCCTATTGTCTGTGTCCACGGCCTATGCTTGTAAGTGTCTAAGGTCTTTGGTTTATCTCTCCTCCTCCCTACATCTCCCCAATCAGGTATGACAGTCTGTTCTGTGCCTCCAGGCTTCTGGTGGTTCATTTGTTAATGGAAACGTGGGTGCTTTTTGTTTTTCTGCACTTTCCAAATTTTATTTAAGGAGCATGTGTTTTAGTAAAGTGCAAAATGAATGTTTAAAAGGAAAATCCTAAGAGTCATCACATATAACCCACTGTTGCCTAAAATCATTACATTTGTTTGGAGTTTGGACTAAGGTGCAACGATGATTTAAAAATCTTCGTTTAGCTCTAAGAGAGAGGACCTCAAAGAAATTCTAGTTATTTCCCGGAGGGCTTATCCCGAGTTGCTGATGTTTATCATGATTTCACAATGGCTTGGTCTAATAGTATATGATTTAATTCCATTTATTAGAAGTGTTGTCAGAGTGTTTTATAATAATTGGTAGATTGCTCTATATTGATTCATTTTCCTTAATGATGAGAGTTCATAGGGTAGTAAACTTTTATAAAAGAAAAAGAGAAAACTTCGAAAGCATAATTGAGAGTTGTGGCCAGTGTGGCTCCATTGGTCAGTTGGTTGAATGTTGCCTCGTGCAGGTTAACAATCTGATTCCCAGTCAGGGCACATACCCAGATTTGGGTTCCATTCTGGGTTCCGTGTGTGTGAAGTGGGCAGAGGGTTGCCAGCCAATCAGTGTTTCCCACACCAATCTCTCTGTCTCTCTTTCTCTCTCCCCGCTCCCTCAATAAAAAATAAAATAAGAGTATAATTCAGAAAGAATATTTATCTTAAGTTTTGCCATCACCTTCAAAAGATTGTTTTTATACATTTAAGGGTGGGACCCTTGCTCTTTTACCCCCTACATGCCTACTTTTCATTCTACTTAAACTGAAATATCATGTCAAGAAATTTCATGTCAAGAGAACCAGACGACCAGTTGGCAAATCTTTGGAAATTTCCCCCTGGATTTCACTAAGGTCCCTTAACCTGATACTAGGTGAGGGGCAGTTCCTCCAGGCCCAGGAATGAATGCTAGTCCGCAGCTTGTCTGGGTTAAAGAAGTGTGTGCACATTCTGGAGTGAAAACATTCCATTGCCACAGGAGAACTTCCCAAGAGTTAATCCCATGACGAAGTCCGAGAAAAATCCGTGCTTCGGTGATTGTCAGATGAGTCACGAGAGCATCAGGTCTGGTTTTGTTTTGGAGGCAGAGGCCGGCTCCAGACAGGGTCACATTCAATCGTTGTGACACTATGCCGGCGTGGTGGGGTATGCAGTGGTGGCTGACGCAAGGACCGATGGCTCAGGGCAAAGTGGGACCGGTTCCAGTCTGTTCTCTGCTTGCCCGCCGGGCCCATAACACAGGCTTCCACTCCCTGCCCATGGGGCTTACTCCTTCTTTTTCGTGTTCACATGAAGGTGCCTGTCGGTGTGTGTGGGCCTGCGGATGACCAGCAGAAGGCGGGAATCCAAAGACACACGATGGGCTTAAAAGATGCCTGCACTCAAATGAGTTCACACAGTGGGGGAAACACTTCTTCCGCTATGGTCACTGCTGGGCAAGGCTGGTCTATGATTCATTTTTGTAGTTCGCCTTCAAATCAGATGCATCATTTTTAAAATCCTGTTTAAGAATACTTTTTTTTTTTTTAAATATGAGCTGTTTTAATTTTTATATGCTAAGTAACTGGGAGTACGATTTTATAAGTAAGGTTGGAGATACGTTTTGGGGGTAAAAAAGTTGGAAAATGCAAACAAGTCGTTTTACGATTTCACATAAGCTTTAGTAGCGTAACTAGCCAACTCTGATGAAGGCTTCGAACAAGATTTCTCATCACAGATACAGTGGAACAAGTACCATTTGTACAAGAGAATAAGCCATTTACATTTAGTTCCATAATGGACCAGGGGAACTCAGTCTGAAAGTGATTTCAGGAAGCTTAATGCAAACTTCCTCTCCAACCCTCGGACCACTCCCTCAATTGCCATTGGAGGGAAGTGTGCGATTGTATAGACCATTTCTACAGCATATTTAAGGGAGGTTGCTTGACCTGGATTTTCTTTTCTTTTTTCTTCTTCTTTTTTTATGTTGGATTATTGTGCCTTTTGATCAATAATCATACCTTTTTTGACTTGGAAGAGTAACGAAGACTGATGTTAAAATATCAATAAGGGAACCATAGGAATATATTTACTGGCATTTGTTTATCCTTTTTGTAGTTTTAAAAAATATTAAGTGTATTAGGGTAACATTAGCTAATAATCTTATATACATTGCGGGCGTACAACTTTGCCATACAATAACCGTGCGCTCTCTTGTGTCTAGTCTCCTCCCGTCACCATGTATTTGTCCCTCTTTCCCCTCTTCCTTCTCCTCACCCCCGATTCTTCTCTGGTAAGCAACATTCTGTTGTCTGTGCCTGTGCGTTTGTTTTGTTTGTTCATTTGTTGCTTTTTGCTTTCTATCCCACATTTGAGTGAAGTCATGTGGTTTTTTTTCCTTTCCTGTCTGATTAGCATAATACCCACTCTCAGGATCCACCCGTGCTTCTGCAAATGACACTATTTCACCGGTTACAGCTGAGTAGTCCACTGTGTGTATGTGCCGCATCTTTGTCCATCAAGGGCACTCAGGTTCCTTCTGTCTCTTGTGCATAATGGCGCAGTGAGCGTAGGGGTGCATATATCTTTACAAATAAGCGTTTTAAAATTTGGGGGGTAGAGTGAAGAGGATTACTGGGTCATATGATGGGTCTGGTCTTAATTTTTTTTAGGAAGTTTCACTTCATCCTGGCAGGCTAGAAGATTAGTATTCTCACTTTACCAATGAGAAGACTAAAGAGTAGAGATATCAGAAGGTTTTGCTAGAATCACACGTAGCTAGAATTTAGTAACTGCTGGAATTTAAACTGGGTTTTAAACCTGTTTTATGAGGGTCCAGTAATGCTTATAAAATACTTATAAAATAAAAAAGCTACCTTTTTTAAAGGGCAGTGCTTAGTGCTTAAATGAAGAGAAAGTACATCTGAAGATGAAGTTTTTTCAGCAAGAGCTAGGCTAATATTTTATTAATTTCGAATCTACACATGCACACATTCTAATATTCTGACAGCAATATTTTGAATAACCTTATTGCATATGCACACCACAATTAAAATGGTTCATTACCTAATCTTTGTAATTTATGCTCCTAAAGAAAGAGATACACTAATCCTGAATAATTATTCTGCTCTACGGAACAGAATTAAATATTTTTTTTCCCCCAAACCTCACTGATTAATCTTTTGTCCTCATTTGAGAAGGTATTGTTTCTATAAAACCTTATGCTTGGATTACAATTTAACTTTCCGAGCACTCCACTGGGAATTAAATACATAAATCTCATTGTTAGATTCTAAGGCTATGCCTTTAGTTTGTTTCAAATTTCTCAGATCTATATACCAGCTAAATTTGATGCAAGATCAACCTGGTAGAGGAATTTTTTTCCCTCTGAAATGCTGTGGGAGATGAATATCTTCCCCACCTCCCCCCCGCCCCCTTTTCATTCTGGTATAGTTTATTTGACCTTTTTCAGGTAGCGATTTTAAACTAAATAAGAATTTTAAGCTAATTAAGAATCACTTAAAATGTGATTTCTTATAGTAGTTAAGAAATCAGAAACAAAAGCCAAGTAGACCTGCCATGAAATTGCTTCTCCACCATTTGCTAGCTCTGTGACCCCTGGTAAGTTGCTTACATTCTCTTAGCCAATGTTTTCTCATCTGTAAAGTGGGGATAATTACAGCATGGGTCCCCAGCAAGGATTAAGTGAGATGAACCCCCTCATATACTCAAGGCAACCTCACCCATAGAGAACACCGAATGCCTTTGCCATAATTGTTACTGTTCTGGAGCAACATCAATCAATCAAGGAAGGAGGCAAAAGAAGAACTTATAGATCTAAGCCCTTTCAGGAGGAGGGTCATCTGCCTGTGGCTTAGGCGCAGGATAGGCTTAGAGCAGTGGTTCTTAACCTGTGGGTCGCGACCCCTTTGGGGGTCGAATGACCCTTTCACAGGGGTCGCCTAAGACCACCGGAAAAATGCAGATATTTACATCATGATGCATAACAGTAGCAAAATCTCATGCTTGGGGGTCACCACCACATGAAGAACTGTATGCAAGGGTTGAGGCCTTAGGAAGGTTGAGAACCACTGGCTTAGAGGAATCCTGGGTGTTAGCAATAGAGGTGGGAAGTAGCTGGCATCCAACTGAGCATAGACCATTCTGGTGAAAAGGTCCTTTTCTTTCTTTTCTTTTCTTTTCTTTTCTTTTCTTTTCTTTTCTTTTCTTTTCTTTTCTTTTCTTTTCTTTTCTTTTCTTTTCTTTTCTTTTCTTTCTTTCTTTCTTTCTTTCTTTCTTTCTTTCTTTCTTTCTTTCTTTCTTTCTTTCTCTTCCTTCCTTCCTTCCTTCCTTCCTT